>DWFO01004741.1:0-11106 GCA_018246595.1 Mimoniades nurscia nurscia
GGAGATGTGCCCGATGCATGGCAATAGGCTCACCACCTATTCCATAGTGGGACGTAAACGTAACCGGTGAAACGTGGAAATGTTCTACATTCCTCTGCCTACCTCTTCGGGGATTACAGGCGTGAAGTTACTTTCTTTCTTTCTTTTTTTAAAAAACCTAGAATATTCAGAACATGAACTACTGTTTCCCTTTTGAAGTAAATATTGAAAATTCCAAATCTTAAATACCAAAATGTCATCATCAATGTACATCCAGCAAATTTGGAACTGGAACAAAGTAATTTAGAATTACGTATTTTGTTACCCAATAGGAATTCTCGCGGACAATCTTCATTTAACCAATCCTGCGCTATCCACGCAAAGCTGACAATCTTTTTTTCCCACCATCGTGTATCAGCGAATTGACTGGTCTAAAATGGCCTGAATATTTACTGGCCCAATACTTTTAAAATAAATAATAACCGTTTTAAACTGCCGCAATTTGTTTCTTATCTTGTTATACAAACTACGGTGAATCTTGAATTCACTTTACCACTGGATCCAAAATGCGAGTACATCGAGGCGCCCGTTCCTGTATCGCCTATGTCAAAATACCAGTTACTAACTTTGTTATTCTTACCTAATTGTACAATGCCTGCCGCCAGTTGAACAATACCAGCTATGAAGCACAAAAGCACTGCGTGGTCCGAGTTGGTTCCATTAGTATATGTGAATGTCAGGAGGGACAGCAGAGCTGTTGGGCCAATGTTGATTTGTGGACATGTGCCCATAACTGCATATACGAAGCCACCAACGAATGACGCATAGAGGCCATACTGTAAAAGAAAATCGTAAAAAAAACATTTATCCTTAAAGGTTTAGCTGAGTATGTACGAGGATCTACCAATGAGCTGATTGTTTTGTCCGACTTGAATGGGCATTGTCTTAGGATAATTAAAACACCAAGTCGTAATATAGGGATAGTCAAGATATATGGAATAATACGTGAATCAAATCTTTGAGCAATAAAATTGATGTTACGTTTCTTTTTTAATCAATTGAATTAATGATTTAAACACCGAATCTATAGCATAAGGGATTTCTTCGTATAAAATCTTAAATTCTTCGTATAAAATATCAAAATATGAAATTACAATGATTAAATTAGCAAAAGTATTGGGGATTTAAACTTAAAAGCATTGCTGTTTCCATGTTCGAGATCTTAAACATAACATATTCCTTCGTTGTTAAGCATTATTCGAAGCTAACTTTATACGAACTTTTACTATCTGCTAGTATGCCAACAAAATTAACACAGAATGTATGTTGAAGTTGCCTTGTAACAGATTTTGTAAAGTATCCAACATAAATTCAAAAGAAAAAATGGTAATTTGCAAAAAACGTTTTTTTTTCAAATTAAACATTAGTATTTCCTAAAGTACCTATATAATTATGAAAATCTGGAAGGGCCTCGTATTATGAGACCGGGTGCTCGTTCGGTTGTAACGAATGCAAAATACTCAATTAAGCCCAAAACATAAAAACATTAGAATTTGCATTCTTACGTTGTAAATACCCGTGAATGCCTGGAGCTAACCGACACAGAGCCGAAGTAATTTAGCATCCTGAATAAGAATAGGAGTTTATTTATCATACATTTAATATACAGTGTACGTACACGGATGCACCTACACCAGTAATTCGCGTTAAATTTCCCATTAAATATACATATGCGGTCATTTCTTTATGCAATAAACTTTGTAGAATTACCAATTATATGTTATATAAGTATAGTAATTTACATTAAATGGTTTAAACTTAGAACCATTAATTCATGACAGATAGTGCAGCGATTCAGTAAAACTCTAGTTTTAATGTTGAACTATCGAGTCGAGTAAGTACATAATGATATAAGGTATGGTATTCTATGTAATATAAAACTATAGAAGATTCTTAATACATGAATTTCCTTCAGTTTTACTTTAGTAGGTAATGTAAAATCCATGACACGATATTTACGAAATATTTATACGCAAGCATTCAATTCCGTACGAAGTTGGCAAGAAAAAGTGAAAATAAAATTACTTTTCAAATGCTTTAGGAGTTCTCTATTTGGAAAAACTACAGCGCAGCACGCGTCACGTTTTATGGAAATTCGGCTTAAATGTGGCTTATTTACACGATATTACATTAAAATGTTTTAAAAATCATTTTTTCTGTTTCACTTTGTAAAAAGGAAATAAAGCTTATGGAATCATTCATGTACAATATCTGTGATTTTAAATTTACATAAGGGGCTCTGCTAAATATAATGTAGGTACGCTCTAAAGTTCTCAACAATCTCATAGCTTTTCCTGTTTGTATGAAATTAAAAAGGTATTGAAAATAAATTACTAATACATTATATTAAGTGTCTGTTTTAAATTCATTACAAATACTAATTACAGAACAAAAGCATAACACATATGTACTATATAAATACAAACGAAATAATAATTATAGACAATAGACTAGTACCTACTTCAAATTACTACACGCACTTATGATAAAGATATGTAACGCTACCGCCAATATTATAAATCCAATGTGGTTTTTATCAAATACTTGTAACTACGTTAGGTTTTCTGTCAGAATATAACATTGTCGGAACGTGTGTATACGATCGCTTTGAGCAGTACCACTGCTACACTTTTTATATCGGGAAGTCAATGTTATCAAAATCATGTGTTACGCTTTAAAAAACGTGGGGACGATTTGCATCAGTGTATTAAAGGTGAACATCTCAGCTGGGCAGCTATGTAAATGTGAGTAACGGCGATAATACCTCATGATGTCTATTTAATACCTACAATAGAAAATGTTAACGGTAAATCATCTACAATAGATATATCCATGTACCTACTTTATGTACTATAAAGTAGGGGATGTAGTTAAATATAAGTATGTACTATATCCTATATTCATTAATATCAGTAAAACGAAATAACATAACGAAACTAAGAAGATCAGTGGATAAATACAGAACAATGTTACCTGTGGTTCAAATCCGGCGAGCGAGGCGTAAGCTATGGATTGCGGTATTAATGTAAGGGCCACAGTGATCCCGGCTATGAGGTCGCCAATCCCCGTCCGCAGGTCGTAAGTCCTCGACCAGCGCAATATGGGCAGTACTCGGCAAAACAATAATTTGGTATTCGGCAGCTTCAACATCCTCGCGCCTGTAATTTTATTTAGGTACTAATACTGTTAAGTGCGGAAGTTTTATATATTGCACTTTAATTTTATGGGAACTAATTATAAAAAAAATATGGTACGCTTTGAATGTTGTAGGAAGTAAGTAAAAAATATCTGCAAATCTCCTTTGCATTTACTATAGTGTAACATTGTTAAAAATCATTGTACAGCATATTAATAGCAATCTGATATGATATCACATAAAATATTTATAGATGAATGTGTTTTTAAATTAACGGTCAATGTAAATTACTTTCATACATTTGTTTTGATTTTACTGATATTTATATATGTACAAGAAGTTATTCGTTTATATAGAGTATTATTATTACTTTGTTTTTAGTAATAAACAATTATACGGCTTAACATTATATTTTTACCAAAAATGTGAAATTAAAAGATCACTGTGAAAGACTATGACAAAAGTTTAATTGTTATTATTTTATACTATTGGCTGTTAGGTACGTTTTACATGTAAGTGTCGATCTAACTAAATGATATAGAACGCCTTGAAGAGTTTATCAAGCTAATCTATACCACAATAGACGAACAAATAAACAATCAAAACTTGACCGATTACAATTACGAAGAAGATAATCGCAATGAACTGGGTATACGACCTCATTTAAATTTTGATTTTAAGTTACTTTATTATTATCGTAATAAATCTTATGTGTGATATTAAAAACTCTACTATATTCACCGAAATAATCTTGCTTCTTAATTCTGTGACTTAATATATTTCTAGTAACTCAAAGAACTTATGATCGTGATCAGTGAAAAATTAAAAACGAAGTCGAAATCATGGTAATTATTGTATGTAATATTTAAAGAAATAAAAAATAAACTTAAATAGTGATCATAATGTATGATTTTCGAATGGTGCGTGGTTGGGTCCAGGTGGAGGATAAAGAAATCACTTCCCAAAGAAGCTCCTATGATTTCGTACTTTACTAAAGATATATTAGGCGTCGCATAGTCGCGTTGGAAGACAATTCCTTTGCAATTGGCCAGTTTTTGCCTTTACCTTTTGACCACTCCATCCATGTCTGTTAGATATCGGCAGGCAACATCTCAGCAGCTGGCATGGTTACTCGAAAATTGCTCACTGTAAAAAATTTATTTGAAATCCCAGAAAATACGTGATTTTATCTGGAGAATTTAAACTGGGTATGGTTTGTGCTAGTTTAATCTAGAAAAAAACAATATTAAGACCTTTCATAAAAGGTGGATTGTATTGAATTTAAAATATGCTAAACAATGCATCGCAAAAGCAAAGAAATCGGCGCTCGTGTAGCGGAAGTTATTATGTTATCAGAGTACGATAATTCTGTGATGCAACAGATTGCAACACCGAGTAGCTACGGAAGGCGTATGGCCGGTCATAGTGTTAGTCCAAGCTTAACTTCCAAGAGCTGCGCATAAGCGCGTCGTGTCCTGTAGAACGTCGATGTGTGTTACACTTTACTACATGAGCAATATGATACTGATTAATCATAAAGGAAATGAAATGTTCAATCGTTGTATGCGACATAATATTCAAACCCTTTGTAACCTCTTGTTCTCTTTTATGACAATTAGCTTCAATACGAAAAAAAATAAACGTAATGATAATTATTTATACAAACGGAAACTAGTTTCTTGCCTACACAATAGCATACATACATATATGTATATATATAGAACTATGAAAAATACTACCGGATAGATTTCAATCAAGTCTTAGTAGATTTATTTCTTTGACACTTGGTTTTAACAAAAAAGTACGTAACATCACGCCTGTCAACCCCGAAGAGGTGGGCAGAGCAATGTAGATCACTCCCACGTTTCACCAATTACGTTTACGTTCCACTATGGAATAGGTGGTGAGCCTATTGCGATACACCGGGCACATATCCAAACTCCGAGCCACTACTAAAAATCTAAATTAGAAAATTTATTAGTGCCCGACCCGGGAATCGAACCCAGGACCTCCCGTTCGGCAGTTGCACTTGCAACCAATACGACCAACGAGGCATAATATAATAAGCATTCTTAATACGCAGACAAAATCGCAGATATCAGCTAGTTCGTAGTAAATTATGTTGTCATTTTATAACTTCATATAAGGATGGATGCATTGTTGCATGCATGTTCACATACAGATATAAAAAAGGGTGAGATGTTGCACTTTATAGTCTTCAAGTATCGAAATAGACATTGTATATAAACTTGGTCAGATACAATATCACCAAACGGCTCTATGTAGGTATATGTCTATGTGTTGTGTTGGCCAATGTAATCAATTAACTTGCGTGCCTATAGCAGTAAGATGTAACATCACGCCTGTAATCCCAGAAGAGGAGGGCAGAAGAGTACAATCCCACGCTTCTCATAAAAAGTTTAATAATAAGATAAAGTATTGTAGTAAGTTGAAATAGAAATATAAATAAAAAAAAATATTAAATATTACACTTTAAATACAACTGTATCAATACGTAATACTGCAGCAATACGTAATCTTAGGCAATAAACCATCAGAATTAAAATGAAGCGTTATGAAAAAAGTTTAACTTAAAAAACATAAAATATAGCAACTATACTTACATAAATATGATAATTACTAGACAATTTTAGTATACCAGTTAATTTGTCTATATACCGTTTTATTTACGAACGTAACGCACGTAATATGATATGAATAAATCGACATATAACTTTCTACATCGCACGCGGTACGGTGTTCCTTCATCAAGACTACCAACTCAGCTGAGCCGTCCATAATAATAAGTGCGTTGCATTGAAGGCAATTTTCATTTCATTGTTATGGGTTGGTTACGCATTCTTGCACAATACTTAGCTGTAGCTACATCCGTATGTTAAACATACTCTCGTTTAATATTTTGAAGTGTTCTAATGTGTGTACTGTATTTAGGTAATTTCGTTTTTAATGTAAGCGACCAAGCCGCGAACAGGGCGCGATGGCGTATTTTGGGGGAGGCTTATGTCAGGCAGTGAACTGATAATTGACTGATGATGATGACTTTTCAAATGTACTTAAACCAGACATAATTATAATTCATATAAACGCAGGTTCTGAACCTCTTAATCTCAAGTGTAGTCCAACAATTTGTTAAAACATTGTAGCGTTTCTGTTATAAAGAGTATGTATTTAGAGGTATACCTATTATCAATCATTTTAATGATGAAGGAAAACATCGTGAGGATATTTGCACGCTCGGGTGATCTCACAATATCCTCAGCAGCATATAGATATACACATATACATACATACATGCGGTCCGGCAATATGGTAAATAGACAGTATGCTAAACTATTTGCTTTACCAATTCTCAATCCAGAAGTGGATTTACAACCTAAAATTGATTAAATAAATGGGTTGCTAATTTTTATTCAGGCATATACCTACAAGTAATTCGTTATTCAAACTTGGCGTTGTCCATTAAAATCACTTATGAAATATGAAATTATTTTTAAACCTGGTTTTATAACCTTTATTCTGCGATTTTCGATATGTATTTAGGTTTTATAATGTAAAGAACCATCTATAAATATTGCACTTCTCATAGCTATAAACCTGCTGCCTTTAAATCGTATTTGGCCAAAACTAGTTCATTATAGGCTTAACTTAAATTAAGATCGAAACTAACGACTCGGATTTACTTATATCGAATAATTTGTGGTATTTATTCAAGGTGTAAATCAAAACCTAGTTAATGTAAGTACTTCTCTACTAGGAGAACGATTTAGCAAAGAAATTTGTCCCAAACTTTGTATCTGTATTAACGTTTGTCGACTGACTGAGACTGAGACAGTTGTGCAACAGTTAATTGGAGACCTTGAAACTTCTAAGATCGACACGGAAATTGACTTTTATCGCTCGTTACATGCAATTTGTGTTTCTATCTATGTATTCTAGTTATAATTGAGTAGGTACCTATTACTGTTAAAATCATATAACCCTCTTAAATTGATACTTAATTATTAAAATACTGATTTTAAGTTTGATTTCAATGAGGGAACCTTCTCTTAAGTTACCTATCGTAATTTCACATACATTTCTAATGAAACGATCTATCGCAAACCCATAACCTGATAAGAAATGTATTAATCGCTTACATACTCGTATATTACATTCGGAAAAAATGGCATTCGTATGTACCCATCCGTGCATAGGGTTACGGATTCAGTTAACAAGGTGGAACCTCAATTTTTGTGAGTGGTGTGAAGGACACAAATGACGTAAGCACTTATACATAGAATAACTACTTGTAATAATAATCTTATTTCATTGTTTATACGGTGCATATGAAAACAAAAACTTTAAATTATAATATTTTTTGCATTATTTGCTGGGGACTGGTGGCGCTGGTGTTAAATATGATAACAAGCTAACTAAACATTTGATATAAAATGATACATATAAAAACATAAAATTTGATATAAAATTAACTTTGACTTTCTAAAAAAACTAAATTTTATTATTATAGCTAAAATAAAAAAATTTAGTAAGTAATGGTATCTACCATGGCTTGCCTCGCATCGCGAGGCATGACTACCTCATGTGTTGTCTTGGTTGCAAACGCGACTGCCTATCAAGAAGTCCTGGGTCCCAATCCCGCGTCGGACACTATTAGATTTTTCTAGAAATTTTCTAGTAGTAGCTCGGAGTCCGGATACCTGCGCGGAGTATGGCAATAGACTCACTAGCTATTTCATAGTGGGACGTAAACGTAACTAGTGAAACGTATGAATGTACTGCACTCCTATGCTATATCTTCAGGGATTACAAGCGTCGTGTTACGTTCTTTATGGCATTTCGGATTTTTACTTAATTATAGCATTATCAAAATTGAAAATTGTTTCTTTAAAAATAAAATATGTTCACAAAGATTTATTCACAAAGCTTCACGATAATGTAAAAAGGACTAAATACCTACATTTAAAAAACAATCCCAACTTGCAAATAATTATTCACGCATTAAACTCACTTTTTAAAAATTCACTTAAATGGTACTCTTCAAAAATAATACACGCAATTATAACAGTCACTGCTATGAAAATAAATTCTCATTCTACTTCACATAATCACTATTTTGTTGAATTGAAATATTGCACTTCTATATTGTCGATTTACAAACATTACGACCAAATTTCCCGCGCACTAAATACGTCATGGCGCATGCGCAGGTATCTTTTTTACTTGCGCCGTGATCAGCCGCTTGCCGTGAACTGCCATTATAAAATAACGTTTTTATGTCAACAAGCAAGTGTCATTATTGGTGGAACGTATTTCGCAACCACTTTTCGGAAATACGGCATCTTCGCGGTCCTTATTTTAGAAAGCCAGAACAGGATTTTTGATGCAATTCAATATAATACGTATAATACATTCTACTGGAGATATTTAATTGGATATTGCAACTTTTGGAAGTTTTTAAAAATGTTTTATCTCCTTAAATAATTGCTAGCTTATATGTATGTACATTTGTTAAGTGTCTTGGTACCCCAATATTGACATTTAGCGTACATAAGTCCGTACATTTTTAACATCTTGGTTATGTCGCTATATTGCGATATCTGTTAGATGATCTCTAAAGTATCATTTGAAACTAAATAGAGCATACTATTCAGTAATAGCGGGTGACACAATAGACGAAAAAATATTAAGGCCGTGGGTTTTTCATTATTTATATGGGTATTTTTTTTTCATTATTTTCATTATTTATAACATGAATTGCGCTTTTTGCCCTTTTTTTAAAATATGTAAATAGAGAATAACCCCTAAAGGAGTAGGAAAAAGGTATATACTAGTATTTTTATCGACTGTCTTGATATCTGAGTATTTGCAAGCGCGACTGCTGTTCTATAAGTCTGGGGTTCAAGTTTCAGGTCCGGTAGGTACTATATTGGATTTTTGTTATTAAGATTTTCTAATAGAAATTTCTAGAAGTGATTCGGAGTCTCTATGTATGCCCGATGTACAGCAACAGACTCACCACATATTCCGTAATGGACGTAAACGTAACTCGTGAAATGTGGGACTACACTCCTCTGCCTACCCCTTCAGGGATTTCAAGCGTGATATTACGTTTGTTACGTTTATATACTTATCAAGTGTTTTTTTGTCACAGTACTTAATGCGGATGACCGCTAAGCCGGGGATTTTTTATTCTAGTCACAGTGAATATGTATGTGACGAACAGGAAAACTTATGCTTTGTGTAGAACATACATATATACATTATATATTTATTTTTAAAATGTATGTATGTACGTATATCTATCAGCTGTCTGGACACAGTAGCACAGATTCTGCTAGTTTGGGATCATATTACCATGGGCAAGTTTTGTTAAGATATTATTACTACGATCATATATAAAATGAAATAAATATAAACATAAGTAAAATAGCTACGTCTAATTCTTTTTCGACTTCCTTACTTGACTAGACTATCTTACACTGATGTATACTCAGAATGAGAGCGGTAACATATAGTCTGCCACTGCCTGAGCACAGGGCGGCGAACCTCACAGACCTTCGAGAACTTATTTTAGTTTAATTTTAGTTAACTTATTATAGTTAGTTGTGTTGGTTTCAAGCACGACTACCGATCGAGAGGTGCTACGTTCAAATCCCGGGTAGTGTACAACTGGATTTTTCTAATATAGATTCTCTCGTAGTTTGAAAATGTGCTCGGTGTATGACAATAGGCTCACCACCTATACCGTAACGGAATGTTAACGTAACTGGTGAAACGTGGAAGTGTTCTACACTCCTGCGTCTACCTCTGTGGGGACTACAGGCGTGATATTACGTCTTAGGTGTGCACGTTTACTCACAATGTCCTGCCTAACCTTTTTACCAAGTGATATTTAACCTTAAAGGCACGCTTTTGTAAAGGAATGCCAGCCAAAAACTTTACAAAAAAACAGCACTCAAAGACAATAATCAAGGCAGTCACCTCGTTCGTTTTCCTCAACTTTACCCACATCGCCCAGAGAAATAACGTACATATTTGTTTGTGAATCGAATAATATTTGTGAGATATAGGAGTATCTACCTACGTAACAACCATTAAAGATCATAAATGCTCTTTAGATTTGTGTATTACGTGGCTTACATGAAACGTGGCGGAACTTAGCAAAACCTTTATATTCTTATTATTTAATTTATTTTGTTTCAATAATAATCTATCGTGTATTATCCGAATGTATTAACATCTCTCTCAACTTAATAGATTCAGCCCGATCATATAACATACAGAGATACAAAAGTATCTCTAGTTATGTACAATATTATGATAGCTGCCATAACAGTAAACAAGTTTCTAGTGTTCTATTTATTATGTAATACCTACTCCGTTGTTATTATACCTACCTAAACTTACATTGGTTTGGAAAAAAGCAAAGGATCTTTATTTTATCTACTAAAACAATACCACATAATAAAATACACAGATATAAAATTTACAATAGGAAGAAAACGTTTTAGTACTTGTTGTAAAGTAATAATTTTAAAACGAACATAGATGGTGCTGTTTTCTCTTGTAGCTACTTCAATCAGCTTCCATTAAAAACGCCAATAAATATTATAATATCACATTTCAACACAAACGGAGACCGGCAAACTACGTGGTGAACAAATGTCTCGCCATGCCGCCTCCGCCGGGTATCGGAAAACGGGGCGGGCCGGCACAAGAAACGCAGGCTTGACGGCGTAAAGGATGACATGCGTGCCAACGGACTCACCATTAAGGATTCCGAACCAAGGCTTGGAACCGGTTTAAAAAATACCGGTTAATAATATTTTTTATAGGTTTTTAGAACAAATTCCGCTTGGAGCGAATCTATTTTCAATTAAGAAGAGAGCGCTTCAAAAACCTAAATAAAC
>DWFO01004742.1:0-11104 GCA_018246595.1 Mimoniades nurscia nurscia
AATTTTCGCCTGGATTAAATATGGATGAAATTTGAAACTAAGCGTCAAAGAAAATATTGCTGTGATACCCTTGCGTGATATGCAATTATATAGATTTCCCTACAATATTTGAATTTACTTTGTTTCATCATCTAAGCTATTTAATACGGCGAGTAATCGTTGTATGTGCAAATGTCTTGAATCTATTCCTGGGATTTCGATCTCAGAGAGAGATCTTATTTGAGTTGCGACTTAGTATATATACACTGCTATAGTATTAGAGATACGGAATACCACTTATCTTTAATCCGCTATACATTCTATTAAACATTGGTTTGTTGATAATTTTTCGTCCAGTTCTTAGTCCAATTACCTTTGTTGTCTCCATCAGTCCTGACCCAGAGGCTTCGAAACCCATTATTCAAAACTACGTCCCGTGCATATACGAATACATATATGTATTATATAAACATCACACAGTCTACGGACATTAAATATATTAAGATATATTAATTAATCATTCAGATGTCTCCACGAGGCCCAAACCCTCTGCGGAGCTGACTGGCATATACGTTTAAGCAGCTGTTTAAACAATCAACCAATTAGAATTGTTGGCAACTGCATAGTACATCTTTATACAGCACGTTGTAAAGTAAATGCATTCATAGAGTGTTTTTATAACGACGTATGAATAAAAACAGACTTGAACGAAAAGTATTATGTAAACAGGTCACGTGCTGCCACATAGAATTTCCTGTTGGTTCGCGATTGTATTGAGTTCGTATGAGTTGGCGTTATCACTGGGAAATGCTATTTCCAGTATTATTCGTAATTATACCACTTGGCTGCTAGTGGTTACAAACGCGACTGCTTGTCGTGGGGCCTGGGTTCGAATCCTGAGTCAGATGATGAAATTTCTAGTGGTGGCTCGGCGTGGGGATTTATGCCTGTATATAGTAATATGCTCACTCTATGCCATGGTGGGACGTAAACGTCACTGGTGCAACGTGGGATTGTACCACACTCTTCTGTCGTGGTTAGCGTTATGCAATGTTCGATTACAAACGAGATAAAGATCTATGTAAGCGCGTGTGTAACGGAACTCTATATTTGTTGCAAGTTACTATTGATTAAGCGTTATAAAATGATCAATTATTAAAAATATAAATGTAACATCACGCTCTAATCCCTGAAGAGTTAGACAGAGGAGTGTAGAACGCTCCCACGTTTCACCAGTTATGTATACTTCTTTACGAGTTTGGTTACGAGTTAGATTCTAAGTTACAAAAATTCAACAGGACTCGACTTGTGTTTGTGACTCGACTTGTGACTCGAACACTGGACTTCTCGGTCAGTAGTTGCGCTTGCAACTATTCCACCAACGAGGCACTCAACTTGTACTAAATCGACTTCAAATTAATATGTATAATTAGGTACTGTTCCTGCATCCGCAACAGATTTGGTTAATTTATTATACATTACAATACTATATCCCGTGAGTGCGCCAGTAAGGAACATTATATAAATGGTTATATAAATCATTACAGAAGCAATATACTACAATATGTAAGCAGGTCACGTTTTAGTGGATAGAATTCATTCTTGGTCCACGATTGTGGATAGTCAGCTTGTGTTGGCTGGCTTTCGAACTGACATGATGTTTTTGATAAGTAAATTTCAGCGGGCAAATGAAGCTTTAATAAAGTAGATATCAGTAAGTGATAAATGATGTTATGAATACAAGCGACCTTTGTCAGATCTCTTGTTTCAGCGCTATGTAGTGTACAGACTTGTACCTAGATGTTAAATAGTTAATACTGCCTATGAAGTTATGATTATAAGAAAAAAAAAACCTCTAGTGAAGAAAATATCATGCCGCGCTTAACCTCGTTTTGTTTAAGTAATCGATTGTAGTAATCCTTATGAAAACATTTAATAATAATAGAATATATCAAGATATTGGCGCCTGAAAATTCAAAATGAAGTGCAATTTCTTTTTTGTAAAGGCAAGCTTCAAACTTGTGCGTAATAAAATAGCAGTGATTCAGAAAGTGGGGTTCAAGCGCGGGCGCGCACTTTTGAGTTTATAAAGTTATTTAAGTTTTTAAACAGTACACTTTGTATAGTGATCCGACAAAATATCATAATCAAACGTACATGGCAAAGAGATGTTCGTAATGTTTCCTAAGGTATATGAAGTTTGTTAATCCGCAGTTGGCAATCCGTGGACTTACCCGGTCTCATTATGAGAAATGTCTAAAGTTGATGATGAAGTAATGAATGTTATTTCACAACCCTTAATCTCGGGTGAATCGCTTGTTATTATGCTTATATAAACGTATAGTAAAATATTACTTTTCTCGTTCATTACTTTATACCTTTTGCGGCTACAGATTTTCGACCATGGCCTAGTTCCAGAACTTTCTGAACCATCTACATGTATATTTATTTAGCCCTAAACGTGTTGCCTCTTCCTCAGTCACGGACCCCGACAAGTACGTGATAGTAGTATAATCTAGGTGATTATGTTCTCACAGAAACTGTATCGTCGCTATGACAAGTAAATATAGGATGACCCGTGTGTATTCTGAGGCGTCATGAGCAATTCGAGTTACCCTTGAAGGTACAATAAATTGAAATTAGCACGTTATGTAGGTACATACTTTAATCTCTCGAGAAAGTAAAATTAACGACTTTTATCTTTTGATATTTGTATTATCCATTGTAGTTTTTTTTATATTTAATACTGCAATAATATTGTATATAATAATGCAATATTGTTTTTATTAGCTAATAAAAAATAAAGCATACAGGTTGCAATAATGATGTCATATTATTTATCACGTATTAAACAATACATATTAATATTGTAAACGGTTTCAGTGGTAATAGATGGTATATTTAGAATAGTCTCAATGTTCTATGACTATTATTTCATAGAATTATTTACTTTTTATATTATATACATATTTTAAAAACTCTTTTGATTAATTAACAAACTACGTCTATTTAAATAGGGCCCTTAAGTATTTCAGCTACAGTCTTGTAGGTATAGAATTATAATCTTGAAACACCATCAATTTTAAAAGCGTACAATTTTCTCCATTCAAAAATTACAACTACATAGTAACAAATGGCCGAAGTTACTGAAGCTGAAGGGTACTGCGTGAGAATCTATTTTCCATTGCGTGCTTTTATACTGAAAACATATTTTTGCATTATCTCGCTGTATTTGAATGTACTGTAATAATCGAGCCAAGAGTTAGAATTTAGGCGTTGGCATCTTCCAACTGAGGAGCAAGCGGTATTACAACACAGGGTGCGTTTATATCGGAGTCGGTTCTCAAAGACATGATGCACTTTTAATTTCGTAGAAGTATTATCCGAACTGAATGTAGATATTGAGCTGTGACCGTAATTTGTAGATATCATATAGGAGTGAATCCTATGGGAAAACAGCATGCGTTTTTTTACTAAAGTATTAGTCTAAAAAAGTATTTTAGACTTGTTTTAATTCAAAAGTACCTAATTTAGAAGTTAAACTCGAGTGTGTTAGACGGACATAATGTGTCTTCATTTTCTCGTGGTATAACTGTTTCCTAATTGTGCGCTTATATTAAAGTACATCTGTAAAAATTCTAATAA
This sequence comes from Mimoniades nurscia nurscia, assembly GCA_018246595.1. Lineage (NCBI taxonomy): Eukaryota > Metazoa > Arthropoda > Insecta > Lepidoptera > Hesperiidae > Mimoniades > Mimoniades nurscia. The sequence goes on from DWFO01004742.1 coordinate 3,625, forward strand.
AATTTATAGGAAATCAGCTTCTGTATGTCCACGACCAAAAAAAGCTATATAAGCGAAGAGTCGCATGCTCTAATGTCATGGACCTTAATGCGTGGTGCGTGAAGTTTATATTTGAACACATTTTTATGTATACATATAAAGTACCTAACATCTGTTTTCATTTGTACTATGATTTAAACCGTCGCGTCGCCGCCACTGTGTGAGGCGAGTCGCAAAAACTGCCAAAGTAACTTGTTATTTATAATGTCTAGCACCGGTCAGGCTGTAGGTGTTTCGTTAAAATCTGCCCGTAGGATTTTTTCAATACCTCCACTAACCATATACCTACATACAAATTTATTGATAAAATACGATTCGTTGAACTTAAATAAGCTTCGATTTTGATACATTAGTTATGTTGCGGGTCAGTTCTGTAAAGGTTCCGTGCCTTGAAGGGCAAGTTAATTACATAGTCCCAGTCATCAATGAATATTAGAACTTTAGGTGTACACCTTTCAGTTAATTGCGGTTATTTGTTGTCGTACTTAAACCCATCTTCAGAGGAGGTTAATCGAGGAAATTAATAGAACAGATCGAAATAACGTATTTACTTAAATTTGACGGGAAAGTTAGGGAAAGCCAACATATTTTGGACTTTAAATACAACGAAATAAGAGTTAATTTGATGTGCTAGCTGTTATATGAAGATATTTGAAGTTCTAAATGACTTCTGACCTATTGTAGGAAGATCAGGATAATTTCGAGTAGGTCCATAATTAGTATAGTTTTAATCATGTAAACTGTGGATACTAAAGAAACGTTTAATAATGAAATAGTAAATATCAACATATGTACCTATGTCTTTATATTTCACAGCTAAAACCATTCTAGAATTTGGGTGGAAGGAGTAAGTTTGTTTGAAACTCGAGCGAAACAAAGTTGGCGAGATACTGGTAGGTTACGTCCTGCTGAGTTTGATCCCAATAGGCACAGCACGACCGGCGAATGAAGCCGGCGAGTTAGAATCTGAAACTACTTAACTCGATTGATTTTTATATTTGTATAGATCGGTGAAGTTTGGGACAGTGGAAATTGAGCAATATTTTTGTAATTCACCCAAAATATTATCGTATTAAAATGCCATTTTAACAGCATCGTTGCAACAAAGATATTCTGTGCTCGGAGATTGTTTTGTACGCTGTACCTATTTTGTTATTGTGTTATTATAACCCAGAAATTCGCCTAAAGAAATAAAAATGTGTGGATGGTGACAATAATGATATATATGATGAATGCGTCACTAGTTTAATCAGTGTGGCATTTTTTAAATCCGCCCTCATTTTCGCTAGCACTTAACTTAAGTACCTACCTACTAAAACATTAAGAAATGATATTAAATTCTTGAATTTCCTTCGAAAGACAAAAACGCTTATTTAAATTTTCATCTAAGTCGCGTTGAATAAATTTACAACTTCCATTTCATTACATAGAAATTCAGAAATTCTTCACATGTATAGTTTACACACTAACTAGTATCTTTTTATACGCTTCATATAAGCTTGACTTGTGTGTACGTATGTATATATCAATGTAACGCAATCAATGGATTACATGTTTATTATTATAGGAACTCTATTTATTAACCCGTATTTATACTTACGGCATAATCGTGTGCTTGATGTTAACTGATTTTGTCCACTGAGTTGGAACCATTCAGGTCATTGCGGATCTACTTGTATGTTTAGATGTATAACACAAACGTAGGGGGTGTGTTTTTATCCCCCAACGTATATTTCGATGGCTAATTGGTAACGTATTTCAGCCAGCTGCACCACCGCATGTCTTTTTATTATTATTATTATTATTATTATGTAATAGGCCAATTATTATTAATTGGCCGAAATCGCGCATGATGGTGCGTCCTAAGATGGACTACACTTGCCTAGGAAAAGCCTGTTCACACTTTTATTTGACGAGTCCTAGGTTACATGTCTGGAAAGATTGTCTACTAAATCAGCACAAAATAAAGCTGCATATAGTACACTATCATATCCCGGGTCCCGCCAGAGGTAAATTTGATAATTTCAAGTTTCCAACAAAAATTACATAATTGTGCTTATTGAATATAACAGTGAAGATCGACCTTGTTACTTAACTTATAGTCTGAAGCAAGGGAAGGTTTAAAATATTTGGTCAGTTTCCGAGGTCGACATGCCGAAATAGAACAGTTATCTACGTTCAAAATAAAAGGATCTATTAAAAACGATTTCACCTTCTTAAGCATTAGTCTTTGTAAAATGAATTCGAGCGCTAAAAGAACCTGGCAGCTTATTACCGACCATCAGTCCAGACAGTGACCTATTTGAATGGAATTAATGCGAAGGTGAATAGACGCCGAGCGCACGGTAATTAGAGTCTGCTGGATTTTAAATTGAATATCATGCTTCACTTGCAGTGAACATAGGGTAAGGAAACGTGAAATTAATAAAAATGTCTCAACGATTTTGTAGTAAGAAAAAATATTTTGCTTTATTAATTACCATCATTATCATAATAAGATTATAACTTCAATGTCCACAACATGCAATTTTATGAGTTTAACCAATCGTTATGTTTTATGTCGCTTGAATCCTAGCTTTCTTACCTGTACTAATATTGTATTGTACGTGAAGTAGACTTTACAAGCGCGTCGTTTTCTAAACTCTTCCTTTGATCACTTTTCAATACGAAAGTGTTATCATAAAAAGTATTTCCCTGAAGCGGTAGGTATAATTGTGTAGCACCCACTGCCAGTTTTCCCATTTTTTGTAAGTGTCATTATTTAAAAAGTTTAATACATATATATATAGTTAATATATTTCATAATAAATGAAAGCAGGTGAATAATACATTAATACAAAAATATTTCACTGAAATATCAAATATCGTCAGAGCATTCAATTTCAATGAAATCCCTGAAAATCTCTCGGCTCATGATGTGCACTTAAATATAAAATTGTGGTATGCCATTTTATCGGTAATTGCAACGTTAAATTCTGATACAACGCATCGTCGCTCATGCATAAATATATGAAATTAATAGCTAAGTGCACAGTACGTCGTTTTACCGGCGTAATAATGTTAAAAACTTATGTGATATAACATTAGAGCCATAAAAATATGGCTTTGATCTTCTTTAAAGACGGATAGAAATATTCTCGTACAATTAAATTTTCAATGTCGCTTGTTAGTTTTAACATATAAAACAAAACGGACATTGAATCACGGAATTAGGTCCATTATAATAATAAATATCCAAATATGTATGTATATATGTGTAGGCGTATAACACGTTCAAAGCCCTGTGAACAAACCAACTACAGCGCGCACACCCATAACGAAACATACTTATACCGAAGACATTAGACGCTTGGCAACAGTCATTATAACTCCGAAACATTGTTCATACGGGCCAAGTGTTCGCAATAAAAACAGTTTATCTGTGTAAAGTGTAATTAGTACATAGTTTAATTACGGAGCGGCCGCACGTTTGGTGATTCGGGAGAAATCTTGGCTTGGTTCCTACAATTAGAGCTGGCTTTGCCCGTGGCCGGTGGGCTCGATCCAATTACTTTGCGCTTGGTACACTTTTTGAGATATCGCGGACATTAGAAATATATTACATCTTAATACTTGACTTCATGTTGGAGTGCAAATATTCTGTATGAAATATGTTTCAATTTGATCGTCATGTTAGAATGTATTTCAGAAATTCTCTAGTTATGAGGACCTATTACTAATAAATGGAAGGTAAAATACCTATACGACTACCAGGTAGGAATTTTAGTTATGTTACCAACTATACTTAACAAGTGGATATTTTTTTTATGTATTCTTCTTGCACGTGATGTAAATTAACAGATAAAAAACACAAAAGATAGCAATAATGACTTAGTATGAATAATATTTTTGCATCGAAATTTTTAATTTTGTTTACGACATACATACATTAAATACACTTGGTTAAACTTGGGAAAGTACAATAGCTATAAAGATTAATATAGCAATAATGATCCACGGTGTACCATTTGGGACAACCTTTGTACAGCTTTCTAAATCTACCTATCATGTGGCCTTCAAATAACAGGTAGTACTTTATTTTACCCTGCAAATATCTAAGCATAAAACCAACAATTCTCGAATTGAAACTTAGTTCTCAATACGCTAAAGTCTTATATAATACACTTCAGTTCTTAAGTTTTAGTCCCAGTTCGCATGCTCAGGTGTCGTAAGGAAAAATTGTCTTTAGATGTAATTACTGTTTGTTTTGAAGCTGCTATCTGCCGATCGAATTTTAATTCACTAATGCAACTTTGTCACGACATTGCGCTGAGGTGTTTCGGGACCGCCACTCGCTACGATTGCGGTTGATTGATATTTTTTTAGTAATACAAATTCTTAATTAGATTTTCTGTGTTTAGTTAGTTTTTTTATGTATTTAGTTTAGTATTTTCTTATGGTATATATGTATGTACATAAAGAGAACAAAAATTCAATAAAAATATAAAATTAATTACTTCAACTGAGTATCAAAAAGACTTGATTGAATTGATTAGATTGATGTATTGTGAATTTTTACTCGGGTTAATAGTTACTCGGGTTAATACTCTTTATTCGAGCATCTTGTGATATACTACATGTTTTGTTTTGTTATCATACGCAATAACAAATTAAAAGAATGGTTTGTCCACACGTGAACATGCTTCGTGGAATTGACCATGAGAAAAACATGCATTTTCTATGTAGATTAAGACCGCCTGGACTAAGATTGGACCTGTAATTTGTTAAGCGTCATGGCGGTTAAATAACTATTATTAGTTGTTCATTTTTTTTTCATCGAATTTATCGAATTTAATCGACAACTGGTTGGTTGATGTTGGCTACTTCTCGTTTCCAGCGAGTGGCGCGCCAGACCATGATTTATTTTTTTACTAATTTGTTTCGGAAATTTTGTCTTAAATATTTATTTCGCTACTCAAGGAGGATACAAATCTAACAAATCGAAAACCATGAAAATCTTTCCAGCAGTTCTCAAGTTATAAGTGGGGTAACGAACTCGACTTTGTTTTACGAATTATGTAGGTATGTATGTAATAAAAACATGTGTAGCAATACATACATATTCGTTACATTTCTATATTTGTGTGACAATTTAAAACATAGTTAAAAGTTTCTTTTTATATATTTATTAATCCCTATTACTAACCTTGTCACATCAAAAAATCCGAACTTACATTCAAACTCATAGCACATATTGTTGCCTTTTCAGAAGAGAATCAAAAACTCCACACATTTTCGCCCGCTGCATGCTGGGTTTAATTGCAAAATATATGTAACACGTTGAACAATAAACAACCTCTATATCTCAACGCTCACCAACAGCGCAAAATAATGAAAGAGCTTAACTCACTTCAAACAGCGGGAAACATTCGAAGACAAAGGAATCTATAAATTTTCCGTACCGATGCCCGATGAGAAAGAATTTCATGCACATTTTCTTATAAAAATTTCCCTTATAAATCTCATAGCGGTATCTCTATTGCCGTGCGGATAAAAATAATTTCACAGAGAATGATTTGTTTTCCGATATTATTTCGACGTTTTTATACTTGCCTAATATATTTTTTTATTTTATTTATTTATTCTTTATTGTACACTATTTAAAGGCAATACAAAGGGCGGAATTAATGGCTAATGACATTCTCCACCAGTCAACCCATGGAGAATAGTAAAAATAATAAAAATATATTGTTAGGTGCAATAGAAGTATGATAACTGGTACCTATGTTTATATAAATGATAATAGGAAATATACATATATTAGGGAAAATATATAAACCATGGTTACATACATAAGTTACATTGCAACATGTACATATATTATATTAGGTACTACATAAATATATTATATTTGAAAGCCATAAACATATATAGATACATAAAAATATCGCGTTTGCCCGGCATGGTCTTTTTTTTCTTCTAAAGCTAAAAAAGGTGGATGATGTCAAGGAATATGTCGACTATGTTTATTTAAGAACATACATACATATACTGCTCGGCGCACCTGGACATTGTGACTAATTCTTTCACTACGGTGGCTGATCAATGACGATCAGCTGTTCACGAAATTTATAATAATCGTTATCTTAGTAAGAATTGCGTGCTAAAATTTGTACCCCAGACTTTCGGAGTGGGAGGGTAAAATCTAAACAACTGAACCATCATTGTAAGTTTTAGATTTTATTTGTGAATTATTCTAAAATTAAATGTACATTATATCATATATGTATTTAATTCGCTTAAAATATACGAGTATATTTTACTTTCCTATCCATTCGATTTACGCGTTACGTAAACTTTAAACTGTACGTAGGCATGATAGGAAATTAATATATAACAACTCAAACAACTAAGAACTGGATAAGTATACTTGCAAATATAAGTTATAAAAACCTCGTTATGTAAGTGAGATTAGGCTTTTTTTTAGAAAGAAGAGGCTAATTTTTATATTATACGAGCTACCAAAGATAAAGTTTTGTTGCTTACAAAACACAGAGTTCAAGCACACATCAGTCAAAATCTGTTTACAAGAAATTGCGTGAATCTGCGTGTTCACTCGTAGTTCTTGAAAAACTCTCGCCAACTTATCCGACAACAGCCAGCCAAGTTGAAAAGATGAAAACTCCGAGATTTTGTTTGAAGTTCATTCAAACTTCAACGGAAAGGTACTTTCGTTTCTGTAGCCACAGACCAAATAGCTCGTACAGATGGCGCATATAATATAACAATTGTCTGCGATCATATTAAAAAAATTGAAGAAAAGTATTATTCTAATACTTGAAAGTAATTTAAGTAATTGTGTAATTGATAATTCATTAGATTCGTTACAAATATTGCAAAGAAAATTCTTGCCATTTTTGAAATTATAGAAATCTACGTGTCCACTGTTTAATGATTTTATGCGTTCTATGAATTGACGCTTTTACTCAAAAGTATTTTTGTCAGTGCTGCATAAAAAATATCAACATTTCTAATCGTTTCAGAATTGTTTCTTATTAATATTCAAGTTTTATTATCGAAAATAGTCAACCTAGAGGAATATTGAAGATCGTTTTATTTGAATCAGTTTTGAAAGTAAGTTGTTTTATAAATTAAACACTTGAAACATTAAAGAAATCTCGAGACAGAGTAAAGTTTAAAAAAAATATCAAGAAATACAAATATGCTGACTTATGTGGTCTATGACCTCACTCACGATGTTTCTACTTACGAAGCAATTTAAATGGGGGTTCTTTGCAAGTAAATTTGCATCTGACTCTAGTTCTGCCTATTTGGTAAGATTTGTTCGGAATTACGACAGGTTGCTCATAAATTTGCTTAAATACATTTTTAGTAGTGGCTCGGAGTCTGGATAAGTGCCCGGTATATGGCAATAGGCTCACCACCTATTCCATCGTGGGAC
>DWFO01004743.1:0-11102 GCA_018246595.1 Mimoniades nurscia nurscia
CTGGTGAAACGTGGGAATGTTCTACATTCCTCTGCCTACCTCTTCGGGGATTACAGGCGTGAAGTTACTTTTAGAAAATTAACTCCGAGAAAATCTCATTTTAAATAAAATTTACATTATTCACGAAAAATCGGTTACATACATATATATTTGCATTTCTAAAACTTAAGCTGGTATTATTTTTGGATTTGTCTTAGTATCCGAGCTACTTCTGGTATGTTGCTACACCTGAGAACTGAGGTGGTCACTTCTAGTATAATTTCCGACAAGCATCCATAACCTTCAGGCCGTAACAATGCGTATATTTGTATATCAATTTTTTATAACAGTTTTTCTACAGAAATAGTTGTAACCTTGGCAGTGGGCGAACTGTAAACATGTTCCACTACTTGGCCTGTCGATGTAAATTATTTGTATGTAGTAAATTAAAAAAAATCCTATTAAGTGATAAGTAAGATGTGGTGTATTTGTGATGTAACAACATGTTTAAATTAAAATTATATTATACAGGTGCAATTGTCTCAGACGTGATTTCCTTAATCCAGACTAATAACATTTGATTTACTGGAAGTTGGCCAAGCAAATCTACAAAATATATATTTTGCTTGTAACTAAATCATTCTATTTAGTTACAAGCAAAATATATATTTTATATATATTAATTATATTAACATTTAACAAATATATATTAATTAAATTAACATTTGTACATATATTGTATTAACATGTGTATATATGTGTACATTCGTACACATATGTGTACATATGTGTATATATGTGTACATTCGTACACATACATATATACACATGTTAATACAATATATGTACAAATGTTAATTTAATTAATTGCTTAGTTTTGTAATTATGGCGTAGAAAAATGATATCTTACAACAAGCAACGTTGAGTGTCAGTAACCTTTTTGATACGCACAGTGAACAATAAACTTTTGCGAGCTTTAAGGAGCTTCTGACAATATGGAAGCCGTGGTTATAATTTATTGCGAATTATTCATTTTATTTATTTATATTTTAAGTGAAAGTTTTTACAGGAACTATTGAACACGCATGGGTGTACATCATTATATATTGAGGAAGTTTAATAAAATATTTTTCTCCATGTTTGTCCTTATCGGATTAGCCCCGTTGTTTAGTTGTTACAAAAATATTTTATTTGCATTATATATTAGTCAGCACAAATGTATTAATATTTACAAATTGGACATAATATGCCGATAGGATTTTACAAGCTACATAAAATATGTACGTAGATATATATAACTAAGTACATTATAGTTCATAATAAATTTTTATCGTGCAAATATTGTAGTTTATCAATTAATATGTACAGTTATGTAGAACATTACTCATCTACTGCTATATAACTTAAAATTTATTAATTTATAAATGCGTTTTTTTTTAATTAATTGTTTTAACCAAGTTTAATCTTTTACATACCTTTCGCGTAAACGAAGCAAATCGTCCATATAAACATTGATGTTATAACGATTGAATTAATCACAGTCATCGTACCACGTATGGATTACACGGTAATATGAATAGGCTTTGAATAATTTTTTAAGTGAGTTAGTTCACATTGAGTTAGTTTTTAGAATTTGTATGAAGTTTACGTAGCGCTTAGAGCGTAGAGTGCTGGCGGTATAGACGGTCCCACGAGCGTGCTACGCGATTACGACTGATGGCCGAAATTTCGGTCCATAGGACCAAATAAGATGACATTGGCGCAGGCGCCAACGTCGATCTGCTAATAATGTTAAACATAATTTCAATAATATTTTCAAATATCAAATTGTTAAATTACAATTAACAATAATTGAATTTTAAATACGGCAATGCCAAGTATTGCAGTAAATAATTAGGAAATAGTCTTAGAAGTGATATTTCTGTCATGTTGGGGAGAAGCTTTGTCGAACAGATATTTTGACTATTCGTTTGAGAGAAACTATGATTTTATGCGCGATTTTTCAAAGTACTTTAAGCATGTAAAACTTTATCTTGGTTACTTTATTTATTGCCTACTCTTTATACACATAAAGCATTTTATAATGAAATTACATTTAGATCTATCATTTTTCTTTGCAAATGGGCGTGATTCGGGAAATAGAAGAAAAACATAATTCAAGAATTATTAGTTTTGATAGAAAAATAGAGAATATTCGAAATCGTTTTGTAAGTTACTTTTTTATATTAATAGGTATGTAGTATATAAAATATAATAATATGTTTGACATAATTTGTTAGGTCCCATTGTGAAAAGCACTTAACCCAACTAACCTTAGAGGGTAATGCTTGTATCATTGTATTTCTGTATGATTAAAGAATGTAATGAGCAGAACAACCATATCGCAACAAAAGACAGCACCTTACAGTAGCGATGCATATTGTTAAGCTAGCAAAGGTATGCTTTTTATTAGCTTAGGTTAGCAAAGATATGCTGCTATTTTACGAATGATTTCAAATAAAACTACAACCATATTTGCATCCCGATCGACAGCCGCGTTTATAGTGCAACCAACACGACGAATGAGGCAGTCATAATTTTATGCCAATAATGTTATTATTTATAATAATGATTTTGTACCGACAATAAGACAGAACCCTTGTATTGCGAATTCGATTGTTACGTAGACTTCAGATTAAGTCTAGGCCTGTTATAGTTCTATTATTCCAGGTGTAATTGAATCGTCTAATCATTTAATCGCAGCCGCTCAGTCACCCTAAGCCGCTTACCCCCGTCAATTGATCGTTTCGAAGGGCACGCACTACCACGGACTCCATCTAGTTTTTAGGTAAAATATTTATGTTTCAGTTAATTATCATCATCATTATCATTAGCCTATTGCAATCCACTACTGGACATAGACCTCCCCTGGAGCGTTGTGTTATGCCTGAGGAATGCAATTTTTTCCACGAATTTACGACAATAGGGGGATCCCCAAATCGAAGTACGTATCTTCAACTACTCAATAGTCGACTGTGTAGTGACACGAGACTAAGTGTAGTCTTATACTAAAACGAGAAATGATTGTTTTTGAATGTGGAGGAAACAGTGGTAAGTAAGTATCTGGATGCAATTTACAACGTTGTTAATTCAATTCCACCTACGACCGTTGAATCTGAAAGCACATCTTCAGCTGCGGGCTACACGTGCAGCGTAATGCGATCGAATGTAAGGAGATGAAACTTGCAACACCTTTTTGTATACTCCGAAAATAATTTTAGAACCAAGTGTCCGAATCTTGTTGATATTTTTCATCACATAAAATAATTTAGATTTTTCTAATCGTTTTCCTATCAAAATTTAATTATCCTATTTGTTATTCTAAGGATTCTACTGTGTCATTTACAGACTTATGTAATAATTTTGTATTTATTTTTTATTTTGTATTAGATTGATGGTGTCAAACTTCTGGATTTGCAAAATCATCTTTTAAGTGGTGGATTGTATTCCCTAGTTATGCCCATATCTCTCACGCTGGACGTGCGGCTCGGGGATCGCAGGGATAGCTTCTCGCACCGCCTACTCTGTTACCCATAGACGGTCAGAATATTTAGCCGTATTTAGCAGTTAGTACCAATAGTATTTTTTTTTCAAATACATACAGTGTTACTGTTAGATGGAACAGGATTAAGTTTCTGTTATTTTTTCATAGTTAAATAGCAAGATGGTTTCTTAACCGGTAATTGTAACGTACGAACGAGGCGTAGCAGCAAAGGTGTTGCTTGATGCCATTGATTTATTACCAGATACTATTTTAAAATGTATTAGAAGGTAATTGTAACGCTCAGTGAATAGTGCAGAGACAAGCATAGTACGCAATTAGCACATACGGTCTTTAAAATACCGTTTAGGTATGAACATAAAATCGGCGTCTGTTATTTTCGCCTAGCAGTTTCACTAGTTTCTTGAATTACATCTGCGGGTCGTGAGTGGTCAAACTGAAAATGCCTCAAAAGTGTTACTTATTTGTAGGTACATATCTTACGAATTAAGCTATATAAGCTATTTAGTTCCTTTTGTCAGACAAAAGTATACAATGTAACATTTTAATTGAAGATAAAAATACTATTGCCTTTTATGCCAAGCACTTGCAGTAGCATCACGATGACGGATCGCGGTACATTCACGTTCGGAAGCCCGCCAAATGCATTATGTTTATGACAGAAATGCCATTAACTGCCTTCGTATTTCCTCGGTTCGTCGCCTGCTCACTTACGCAATAACAAGCACACATCGCGCGTAAATGATATATTTGAACAATTAAAGCAATGCTAATACAAGATGAATTCATTTAATATAAAATACAATAGAAATAATTATTTTTCAAATCATTTATTAGTTTTTACATGTTTCAGCACAAATGAGAAGTACTCTTTTATGTATTTGAAAAGTTCAGTTTATAACCTAATGAACCTAAAAACCTAGTATCTAATATGTATCTATATAAATATATTTTATTATGTACACCCCTGTGTGTCTTTAGTGCTAAAATATATCACAATATTACGATTTCTCTTAGAAGTTTTTAATAATATCAAAATATTTCAATTAAATTCACTTTTAAAATACAGTATTTAGTTGTCTTTATTATTCCTCTTATTAATTTACTTCCATATTTTTTTTTAATTGTCAAGTGATTCTTAGTTATAAAGTCGTTTTAATTTTCTCACATTAAACAGTGCCTCATAGAATCCTTGCCAACACATCTTGGCGGAAGCAGTGTTTTGCAAAATATAACGTGCTACCAAATTAGGCCAGTCATTACGATACGATATGATTTAGCGCCTTTAAGAAAATTATTTATTCTATAATGGGCTCATCACCTATTCCATAGTGGCACATAAACGATTTACATAAATCTAACTGATGAAACGTGGGAGTGTTCTACATTCCTCTGCCGATCTCTTCGGGGATTACAGATGTGGTGTTACGTTTATCTATTCTATAACTGGTCTTTTGTTCTCATTATGTTCGATTCGTCCGCAACACACTTCAACGATAAAAAACAGTATAGACATCAACCATCCAAGCACTATAATCGCAATAGACCCAGCAAAATGTTCTAACTTTAATGCAATCGGTCCTTGAGTCTGCGCATGTTCGAACAAATGCTTCTTTTGTCGAGAAAATCTCATGTGCCAAAATTGAGCGTATCCCGATTCAACAGCTCTACTTAATATTATGTTCAAAGGAGCTGCCAAAGGAGAATACTTTTTCATATACATAACTGTAGGACTGTTTATAATTTTTCGAGGAACAATTTGAAGCTGACGTGTTCCGTTCTGGTCCAGTAGATGCTCTACAACCACTTCCTTATTGAAAGCTAGTACAAAACTTGACGAACGATTGGATATTTTATCCAACGTTCTATAAGCAGTTTCAGATTCTAGCTGTTCCCAATTGTCATATATATATTTTTCATTCACAAAATATTCTCGATAAGAGCTTTGCCCACCATATGCACGCTTATTTTTAAAGATTTCTTCAATACTCATAAGATTGCTGTCGTACACAGTGTCTTTTAATGCTTTTATTAAGCCAGCTTGGTAGCAGCTTCTTATAACAAAGCAGAACCAGATCCAGGCATACACAATTAAAAGGAGAACACGTTTCGAAGGCAATCTTAAAATCGGCATACCTAAGAATAATATCCACGAGTTAAACAGCAGGCTACGCTTGGGATAACCGAGATTGAGGGATTTTCTTAACTTTATGCAAGCACTAGTTTTTGAAAGACCACTTAAAATTATAACACCTATAAATACCACGAATACAGCTATTCTCGCGACAAAATTAAATGGATGCAAAATTTTTTCCCACGCTGGTTTGAGATCTGGGAGTTGCGCGACCCATACGATGTCCATTGTATTATATATAAAAGATATCTGGAAATTTCCGTATTTGTTTGAAGTTACGGGTAATGAGCAGGCAGAAAGATGAGCCCAATCATTGAATATGTCACCCAAAGAGCCAGTCCAGTTATTATTTGCGTAATTACCCCAAACCTTACCAGCTGCAGGTGTTTTTATTACCAATGTTGCGTTGAGAGCGCTCGTTACCACTTTTAACATGTCGCCGTCTCCTCCCGTAGGTTCACTGGTGCCATTATGCAAATACATAAAGGGTGGCTGTTCAAATGTGGACACAATGAGTGGACATTTGTAAAAATCCTTGAACTTGTCGTTGTAAAGCAACTGAAAACACGTGTCATTAAAACAATCGTTGGTCAGGTCTAATTTCTTCGGGTCACTATTTTCACATTTTTCTGGCAAAATCCTGTCGTACGTGAAAGGAACGGGCCCGACATTGTCGTCACCAACCCTCAAGAATATAACGTTGACAACATTAATTTTCGCAAGGGCTTGGAAAACATAATGTTCATCGCATTTCTGATAATCTGTCGAATAACAGATAATTATGTATCTGCCTGTGTTATCGAATTTAATATCTACAAGCCATTGAAGGTAATCTGTTACTTCTGAAGACTCTTCTCCGAACAATACGTACTGTGGCACGGTAGCGTTGTATCGTGGACGAAACTTTCCCATTTTTACTACCACGGATTTACTGTAGTTATTCAAAAAGGTATCCACAGCTCGAGAATATTGACCACTTAGATATATAACCAGTGCAATATAACGCCATTGGAAATTATGAAACGCTATCTTAGCAGCCATTATGCCTAGGTTTGTCAGAATTCCGTCATCTTCCTTCACAAACAAGTCAGTATTATCAATATCTGTTATATTCTCTGCGTCCATTCTCCACTGGCTCAATAAAATGTTTTTGTAGTGATATTAAAAAGCAATACCTTTTACGTGCCATTGATTATAGACTAACATCATACAGTATGTAATTTGTGAACTTCACGATAAGTTCTTTGTCGTTTCAATTATTAAATTTAATGTTCCTATAATAGCAATGTTTTTATTACTTGATATTGTAATGGCTTTCAATAGTGCCTTGAATGATACATACCTATTTATATGATCATCATCGTCGTTTTAGCGTAAAGATGTTCGCTGTCGGATTTATGTTTTAGTTACGATTCTCTGCTTACCTACTGGATTCGCTGGTCCGCCACACCTTAACCAAGTTGCTGCAGGCATGGAGGTTCTTGAGGGAAAACGGAAGTAGACCGAAGCCCTAATATGTATTACTATTTCTCTCCATACTAAACGCACTAACAGACTTAGTTAATGAAATTTGAGTATCAAAATCAGAGCCTAGGAAATGTTTAATGAGTTCAGAACGGAATAGGTATATTTTTCACGCCATCAGCTACTTATGTACATCAGCTACTTATTTTTTCATGTCTTTGGTGTTCTGTTTTCAGTGGTTTCAACTGTTACATTTAAGATTTAAATTCTGATTAAGAGCATATTCCTGGTATGTTATATGTTTCGACGGATGAAGGGGCTATTAGCAATAATGTGCTCACAAGGGCTACCTAATTATATTATTGTTCAATGAAATTTTGATGCGTGTCTGGCATTTCAACTTAATAATATAAGTATATAGGTATGTATGAGGTCACCATGACCATGCACATAATTTGCATTAGCAAAGCAGATTTTACTTAAATTTAAATTAAACAAAACACGTAATGTCTCGCCTGTAATCCTCGAAGAGGAATGAAGTATACTGCCACGTTTCACTAGTTAGGTAGGTTTACGTCCCATTATGGAATAGGTGGTAACCCTACTGCCTTACACCGGGTATAAAACCAGACACCGAGCCATTACTAGAAATTTCAACAAGAAAATTTAAGTTATAAGACCACGATAGTACTCGACCCGGGAATCGAACTCAGGCCCTTTCAATAGGTACTCACACTTGCAATATTTCGATCAACGGCAGCCTCGCGATCGGCAGTCGCGCTTACAATCTACACAACCAATGAGGCAGTTTAAACTATATTTAAAATACAAGGTCATATTACCCTAAAGTCTGTTTTTATATTGCAATTATTTTGTAAGGACGCTCGAGCATTTTATTGAACCGTTTGAAATGTAAAAACACTTTATTGAAATGTGTCAGTTTTATTTTAAATATGGTCAAAATTTACTCTGCTCTCCGAGCGGGTCTTTACGATAGGCTAAAACGTCTGAGCATATAACGTTGATTCGTGTTATTTATTTACAATTTGCTTTCGCTGTCACCGGATAGTTGGCAGGTAGATTGATTTTTTTTTATCTAGAGAGTAGCAAACGAGTAGTCTGCAGTCACAAGTGGCAACTGCAATCCATATAGGTACAATTGCCACCGACATCAAATATTATCTTAGGGATAAGTGTTAGGTTCAACTAGTATAATTCAGGGTGCAATTTTAACTCTGTAAGCACTTATAAGGTACGAAAAAGTCAGACAAGAGACAAGAATAAAATAAAAGTTTCAAATATCAGGCCAGTAATTTATTGTAAAGTAAATCCAGTAACTCGTGCATATATTTATACAAAACAATTTTAAAAGTCTCGTACTTTTCTCAAATTGCACATTTTATTGTTAAGGGTTTCGTGATCGTTAACACAATTGGCGGGAGCTCATGAAGAAGGACCTCGTATAGGTGCAAAACTAGTCGGGCCACCCGGAAAAATAAACGTAAATCAAGCCGGTTCATAGATAATAATGATAAATTTTATAATATAGGTATAGCTATATGTATATTCGGATGATTCTAGCTATATAAATATACGCAATTAATATTGAAGACAAAACTAAATTAATTTCTCTAATATAGAAAGTCTATTAATTTGAGAAAATTTATAGCTTACCAACACTATCTGCCTACATCAAAGGAAATTGGAAAAGAAAATTTAATTAAAATCCGGTTTATCCGGTGACGTTATGTTACTTAGTTTAGAAGGGTACAGGCTCTTACTTTATTATCTAGTTCTACAAGAGCTTACTTTTACTATTTTAATTACCATCAATTTTTATTTCTGCGCATCAGTTTTTCTACGACAAAACATAGAGTTGATAGAGTCCACCCGATCAACAATATTACGTAGCATCCTGTATAATGTCCCATAGTTATAGGAATATTATTATCTGGATGATCATTAAATTTTTTTTTACTGGTATTATCTAAGTATATTTTCTTAACTATACCATACTCTTTTAATCTTGTTAAAACGGAATTCAAGGCGGTTGCAAGTGGAGAATATTTTTTAAAGAATATCACGGTTGGACTCCTGATTACAATTTGAGGTAACACGTGTAATTTACTAATACGATTATTATTCAAAATCATCTTAAGTGTCTCCAAATCCATAGCCAATACGAATTTCCAGCCTTGAGACAATTTTATCACTTTGGCGGGTATTTCATTGCTTTCTACGTTGATCCAATTGTCATGAACTAAGGTATTATCGATGTAATAATCTTTAAGAGCCAGTCCACCACCATATGGATATTTTGATGCGATCGCCTCTTCTATAGTATTGAACTCAGGAGAGTAGACGTCCGTTTGGAGAGAATTTATCAAATAAACCTGATACAACGTTCTTATCAAAAAACAAAACCATATCCAAAATAGTGCGAGGATTAAGAAAGCTTTATTTGTAGGAAACGAACTAACAGGTAAACCCATGCAAAGTTCCCATGAATGAAAAATTATGTCGTCCGGAATAACAATATTAAGCTGTCGTTTTAATGCTAAAAAAGGTTTACTGTAAAGAATAACTCTGAATATTATAACCAAAATAAATGTAAGGAATAAAGCAATACGAACGTTAGATTGAAAAGGTCGCAGAAGCTTTAAAGAAGAAGGTTGAGCCTCCGACGGATGTGTCACCCAGCAAACGGATACGACCCTGTAGTCAACAGATAACTGGAAAGTCGTGAATCTGCTAAAAGTAATAGAGGCAGAAGTCATAGAAAAATTGGCCCACTCATAGTATACATCGGCAAGAGAACCAGACCACGTATCATTTTCTTCTAATTTACCCCAACCGTTACCAATACGTGGAGTCATTAGCTCTAAAGTGAAATTCATTGATTTCGCTATAATATACAGTAGATCACCATCAGCGCCAGTCGCGACGCCGTCAGTTATATTCATATATGGCGTTTGAATAAAGGTCGATACTGTTAATGGACATCGGTATAAATTTTTCAACCTCGGAGGGTACATGTTCCGACAATTGAGATGTCCGTACATAAGGCAGGTATCCCAATTTTTTAATTTCATCGGTCGAGTGTTCTTACAATCTTCGGGATAGAAGTACGTATAACCATTCACTTTGTTTTCATCTCGATCGTTGTTTATTAGGACGATGTTCAAGATTTTGTAATTCCAGAATACATTAACGGCATCGGTTTCGTTACAATCCTTTTTTCGTTCCGATTCACATATTACAATATATTTACCGCTGTTGTCGAACTGATGCTTTTTCATCCAGCTCAGCATTTGTACGATGTCCGGTATATCAGATCCGAACAATATGTATTGTTTAGCTCTTGTGAAAAAACTGGGGTAAAATGTCCCGCGACCAACGATCACGTTGTTTTCATAGGAACGCAGAAAAATTTCAACACTACATGATAGGGTTGAATTAAATAGCACAAATGTTGCTAGTTGCCATTTAAAGTTGTGCAATGAAATCTTGGCAGCACTGGCAGCAAACTTTTCATGTAGCGACAGATCCGTGGTTAGAAGCATATTCCCTTTATTCGTGTTAATCGCGTAAGCGTTATCGTTAATGGAAAGCAATTGAATATGTGAATACATTTGTATAAGCCTCGCGCTGTAATCGCACCGTGAAATCACTTTTAGTGTGCAAATGGATCAGATAATGGTGACATTTAATGTATTATGGAAACGAATGTACGTACCTATTTCAATTTTCTATGGTTTTTTTCCGACCTTTTTATCTTTTCACTGTTGGAACACGGGTCTGTTCTCAGAATTAAGAGGGTTAAGACTTACCAAGTTTGGGTTGACAGACTTCATTCGCTGTTAGAGAAAGGAGTGGTCATTGAGAAAAAGAAGGGATTTTTGAAAAATTCATCGTCAAGAGCAAATTGGCCGCTTTGAAAAAACCTCACTTTATTCCATAGGTTCGAAGCGCTATAGTTACCAT
>DWFO01004744.1:0-11102 GCA_018246595.1 Mimoniades nurscia nurscia
GCCTATTGCCATATACCGGGCACTTATCCAGACTCCGAGCCACTACTAGAAAATCTAAATTAGAAAATTTTGTAGTGTCCGTCCCGGGAATCGAACCCGGGACCTCCCGTTCGGCAGTAGCACTCGCAACCAACACGACCAACGAGGCAGTTATTATTATACTTATCTGTAATTACCTTCATACCAGATTACGTGAGCAATTTGACTATACCAAATTTGTTATCCGCGACAATAAAATTATGTAACGTGATGTATTTGACCATTCTATGTTTTGAAGGAACTTTTTGCATTTCATACTTAGGTAAAGTTTATTTTATATTACCTTTTCTAAATATTTTACATTACATTTAGTCATCATTAACTGGCCTTCTAATGCAATGCTTGTTGATCCTGAGTGCTGAGACAAAAGTTCTGGATTCTATACAAATTAAGGACAAATAGTACTTGGTGAATACTAGTATGTGTCGCGCCAATGTAAGTACATATAACTAATTGTACAAAATTGTACCAATTTAATTTAACTAATAACGTGTTATTGATTTCTACCCATATACAATTTAGGCCTAACGCGAAATAAAAAGTAGGAACGAGAAAAAGCGTGCTTGGATTAGTTACCACCTGTGTATCTCAAGTGAGATAAATATGTTATAGACCTATAAATAAAATCTTCTTTCATCAAACGGTTTTATTATATTTTACAGTTTCATAAATGAAATTATAAAAACTCTTTATTTAGGAGGTTTAATGAAGCAGAAATAAAATACAGAAAGGATAATAAGTACAAAAATTATCAACAGCACAACATACAACTTTAAACCTGTGAGAAAAGTACTAACATAACTTAAAAAGGTGGTGGCTTGTTACACATTTTTCATTAACATTGATATATTTAGCACTGCGTGGTTCAGTGTTCTTAGCGATTGATTGGACTACAGACGAAAACTTGCTACTACTTGTCCCACTTAGCCTCGCTGCATAAGATAAACTGCATTTGGGCTATGACTTGTACTTATCAAAATACGCCTTGAGAAAGTATCTCAAATGCCTTTTGTACATTGCCCGTAATATCTTCCGCTGCTTTTCCGTCTGTGATAAGCCAAGTGCTGGCACTGGCACCTTTCTCGTATGCTTCGAGTACCCCACGAGCTGCCGATTCCGCCCTGTCGTATGAATAGATTAAAAATTTATTTATGAGCTTGCTTTTAGGGTTATCATTATTTACATTAATAAAATAGGCATGTTTACTTTCATGTTTAAATTATATGAAACATTTAAAAGATCAGAACTTATTACGTTTTTATGTTTCGTACGGAAAAATATGACAAAAGTGTCACATTATTCATGGTAAAATTTCTTTTTGGCAATCAGTGACAATAAAAATACATATATGATGTCATATGTATTTAATCTTAAATTGAGTATATATCATTTTACTTCATGTTAATGATACAAAAATATTTGAATATACATACTCGTATGTTAATAATAATATATTGAAATACCGGATTGGATACTATTGGATGTTTTGTCTTAGATTTTCTAATAGAAATTTCTAGCATTGGCTTCGAGTCTGATTTCGTCTCCAGTGTATGGTAATAGACTCACCCCGGTAAACGTATCGAGAGAAACATAGGAGTGTACTATACTTTTCTGCCTACCTTTCCAGGAACTACAGACGTCAAGCCTAACGTATCAGGCTTAAGAATTGCCCTATCATATGTAAGTGAAAGTAACATCATGAACCTGGTTGACTGTTTCCTGTCAATGTTCTGTTATTAAAATTTCTTACTATATTAGAAAATTTGGAATCTTTTTGTAATATATATCTCTCTCTCTCTCCCTTTCTCTCTCTCTCTTTCTCTCTCTCTCTCTCTCTCTCTCTCTTTCTCTCTCTCTCTCTCTCTTTCTCTCTCTCTCTCTATTCCCTCGGTCCCTCAATGCTAATGGTCTTGACTAAAATGGAAACTTTTATGTTGGTTTCTTTCTCTTCAATTCAATATCAATTCGTGACTAGCGTTTCGATTACATCAATCGTTACTTACGTCTGGGTTGTAATTTTATCAATGGTCTCAGCTATGTCCTCATATATTTCCTTATCGATTGTTCCTATTTTTCCTTTCAATAGATTAGTGTCCGTAGCCCCAAAGCATACTGTAACTACACGAACCCCTGACCGATCGTAGTTCGGATTCATCTAAAATAATAATGTCAAATTGTTATTACACAAACATGAATGGATTACAGTAAACAGTGGAAATTGTTTAACTAAAAAAATAAACTTTTTTGTACACGCTAAAAATATGTTAAGGATATGTTTTTTTAAGATCAACTAAAAATTGAAGAATTTTTGAGGGTGATATCCTTTTTCTATATGCTTTGAATTTCACGTTCATAAAGTCACACAAAAATATTCCCCAAGAAAACGCATTATCAGAACTAATTATTATTCCACTTTTTACAAACTCCCAACTACGGTTTATTATTATTACACATTTGAATTATTATTTAAATTTTACTAACGACGGTCCCGTGGTTAGCGAACCTGACTGCTGTGTCGGGAGTAGTGAGTGCGATCATACTTAGAATAAATATTTGCGTTATGACTACAAGTATTTGTTTTGTATCTGGGTGTCAAAAAACTTATTAAAAATATATTTCTATATATGTACATATGTATAAATACATATAGTTTATCAACCATTTGGTGGTATGCTAACATGACATATATTATGCTCATTCGATACTTATCAAGGTATTATCGTAATTATTTGCTCAAAGCAATTTATTAGGTGCGCCATTTATATCTTCAAAATCATTTTTATTTGTGCTCTCTTCTTTATCTCATTACCTTTAAAATTTCATACTTACACCAAGACAGTTGCTAAATTGTAACACGGCGCTCTTAGTCGCGCAGTAAATAGGAGTCGTGTGGAACTGTACGAGCGCGGCGGTTGAAGACATATTGACGATGGTTCCGCCCTTCCCGCCCTGCTTCACGTGCATTATGCTGTACGCCTTCAGCGAACTCTTTATCAGTGCAGTCTGAAATTCAACAATCTTCTTAGAGATCATAATAAGATTAAATAAATAAATATCTCGGGACATCTCCACACACGGCCATCTGGCCCCAAACTAAGCGTCAAGAGAGCTTGTGGTATGGTAACCAGTTGGCTGATAAACTACATATATACATGTAAATATATACTTAAATGGATATATTTTTTTTAAATAATTTGTTTAAACCCAGACACAGAACAAATACTTGTGCTCCTCACACAAATATTTATTCTGGGTGGGAATCGAACCCACGACCCCCGGCGCAACAGTCAGGTTCATTAACCACTGCACCAACGGGCCTGTCAAATAGATATAATTATAGATATTTTATACTCAACATAATTCTTGGTTCCCAAATCAAAACTAGGCGAATGCCGATAATTTATACGATAGTATTAATTATATTTGGAGTTCGTTACAATTTGCTTAAATTTTCTGTAAATAATAAGATGAAATTTATTCATATTTATAATCACATTATGCGTAAGTTATTTAAACTTGGGCTACTGCATAGAAAAGTATATTGTCTCTTCTACGATGTGTAGGTATAATTTATATTGTTTTGATTCTTTTTAGAGCAATGTAAATTACACTTCCCTTCAAATTTCATGATTTGCAGAAAAATTGTTAATACAAATCTGTTTTTATAATTTGAACAAAAACCTCATGTACGATTTTAGTTATAAAATTATTTACTATGACTAAAAAATTAAAACGCGGTGTGTTTTACGTTTAGAGATTGAGGCCGTGACATATATAACCCGTAAAATGAATATATCATTTATGTAATTAGGTGCGCTGACCCCAAACATTTACTTAAACACATCATCACAAACTTTATAATTTGAATTAACAAAAATTTTGTATTTCTGCCATACTTATATATCGAATGTCTTAAATGTCCACAATAGTACACAAATAATACCAGTGTACATATGTCTATGTATCTAACGGGTTTGAAATATTATTTACGTATAAATAGAAATTAAAGACTGTTTACGAAATTAATTTGTCAATATGATATTGATTTATTACTATAAATAGGGATATATCAGTATATGAGTATCTTATTTACTTTGGCATTTGTTATATGTATATTATGTCATCATGATAATCAACTGTCTTGTCATACCACAGTTGAAAAGGTGTTCCCTTTTGAATTTTATGCATTTAGACTATAATCAGGTATACTGGGCTAGGACGGATTTTGAGAGTTTACGACATGGAGACTGATTCGGAAATTTTAGCATAAACTACATAATATATTCCACAAGGAAAAAAAATGCAAACTAAATAAAAAAAAATGCAAGTCAATGCAACCGTTCCTGTTTCGCTGCAAAAGCAGATGGAGTGATTGTTATTCGGCACGAAACCTCAAATATACGCTACTATCGACCTTCGCATGTTGTTCTAAAATACGGATAGATACATGTGACGTTGTTCCATAGTGGATATTCTCTCGCCCCACGTTCCGCTACGATGGTTCCTATTAAAGCTAAACAACATCGCGAGCAAGTACGTCTGAATTTCAAGTTTTCAGGGTCAGTGATTCCGGAGATAGGGTAATAAAGACGTAATGATTTTGTTGCTTTAACGCTGATTAAATACGCGTGCTTATGCAAATAGCTTGAGAAGCGATTTGTACTCAGACAAAATGTATGTTTGACAAATAAATGACAAAACAGATAGACAGGGTAAGTAAGGTATGTCATGTAATTCTTTTACTCATTACCATTATTATGTAAAATCTATGCCGTTATTACGCATACATAACAAGGGTAAATTTATTAAAAACCAGGGGCTTTACAATAGGCATATATATTTATAATTAAAATGTTAAACTCGTAGGGATTGATTTTTTATTCAAGAAATACAGTGTTTCAAATACTACTTTAATATTCTTTTATATTTTAAACGCTGAACTGTGATTGTTTATTCATTCTTTCGTTCATCCGTTCGTATTCATTCGTTCGTTAGTTATATTTTCGTGACTTGACGTATTAGTGGTGGTAGACAGTCATGATTTTTTTTTATTAAGTGGACGTGAAACTGGAAGTGGGAACATGAATGGACCAGTTATATAGAATAGTTTGTGGTAGCATAGGAAGGTGACCTTTACTCTTTTTGCCTTATATACTCTTTATACTCTTTTCTTTTTATTTATTTTTTTCTTTTAGTAGAGTATTAGGAGTAGGTAAGCAACTTAAATATATATTCAATTACAAGTACTAAGAGTACAAAGGCAATATTTTTATACAAGTTATCTTTTATAAGATCGATGGCGATGACGCAGATAAGCTAATTCTACTTAAAATATTTTCCTATAATCTCTCCTGCAAGAAAAACTGTTTTCCAAAACCATTAGTATCCATCAAGTTCTTAAGAAAATTGGCGTAAGAACAGCGTCTCCATATAAAAAGTTAAGGCGATCTTGTTAGTGAGACAATCTTAATTTTTTTGCGCGAAAATTTCAAACTCACGGAACAAAACTTGTTACGCTAAGTGGAAGGAATCTGATCTCAAAGCGTTTTATAAATAAAATTGTGAGGATAGTACTTAAGGTAAGTAAAATATTTCTTATTTAAATTTTATTTACACTCGTTTGGTTCTTAGTACCTACCTACTAGTAAGTTAAGTATTTTCCTTTTTATTGTTTCACACTATACGTACTACTCGTATGACTTTAGGAAATTAATTTATATAGTAAGTACATAATTGTATTTTACTTGTTAAGAAATAATAAGAACTATGTTAAGAATACTATAGAATCTGGCGTGAAGATATGTATATTTATTATAATCGGTTTTATAATGTTTGCATATTAACATCTGAAGGGACAATAATAATATGAATATGATATTGTAAAAATATATACTGTGCCCTTCATTTGTAATCGTTTCAATTTAATAAACCCTACCAAAAATTATGGAACTAAAGAATTTAGGCCACGTCATGGTGCCGCCGTTTGATATATTGTTATTATTGTAATCCGTGATACAAGCAATGAAAATGCTAAGTAACGTGTTGAGTGTATGATTTATTGATAGTTATCGCGGGCCATTGTTCGCGTCGCGTTGTAAATAATTTCAAGTGAAGCCGAAACGTTTTTCATCCGCAACGTAGGTACAGTGCGATAAATATTGTCTCACACATCGTAAGCTTAATCCGAATCAGTGTAGTGCGGTTGGATCGTGAGCTAACCTCAAATTGCGCGGGATTTTTCTCGAAATATCGCCAGTGATCTCTCGTCGGCAGTGATTTTGCGGTGCGTTCGCTCTGATATATTGGATGAAAGGCATCGCTGTATATTCTTGTTATCCACGTTTTACACGCATGGTTGTATCTTTATGACTAGAAACGTTCCTTAGTTATGGCTACATTCATTTATTACAGTTTTTGTAATAACACTAAGCAATGATCTCATAATTCATATGATAATATAGAAAGAACGTTAATTCGCATTATTATCATAAAAATATTTAATTATTATATAGTTAAAACTTTACAAAATTATGGTGTTACAGTACTTACCTCCATGTTAAAAATGCAACATGAATATTTATATTCCCCATACGTGAGTTTAAAACAATTAATTACATAATAATGAAGTTTGATGTCGTGTAACATGCACATGATTCGTGTTGAAAATATTTACAGATAATTTCAAATTTGTTATTATTGTGTCAGCAATAATAATATCAAGTGAACTCAATTTATAATGTTTGTTCCATTAAACACGTATTGACCGTTGGCGCGATAAACATGCACGCGAAATACGAAATACTCCAAACCTTGATCATATTTTGTTTGTTAATTTCGTGTAAACTGATTTAAAGTGTCGCATTATTATTGCCGAACAGTAACGATAATGTTCCTACATAATATTCGTTCAAATATTTTGACAGTAATTTATTGGAAAATTAGTAATAAATGTTCTCGCATATTTAATTATTTAGGCGTAATTGTTTTAAGCAAACGGTCGTGCTTAATACTTATTGATATCATTTATATCAACTGCTATAGAAGCAAAAAGTTTAAAAAGTAAAAGCCGATTGCATAATAATCGCGATCTGAAAAGTATAAAATAATAACATATTCTTGTCTTTTTTTATCTACAAAATAATTGGATCCTATATATGTATACATAGTGGTGTCCAGATAATGGCTTTGGTCATATGCGACGGATATCATAAATATTGTTTATACGAAAATACCTTCATTTTATAATATATAACCAATTTCTTATTTGGGTTTGGATTTTTTTATACACATTGATAAAATGGTAAAAAGCCATATTATTGCAAGCATTAATTACAAGCCACCGTTGCATTCATATTCCGTTTATTGCTTTTTTAAACACACGATCGCACTAAATGTTGACTTGAAATATTGGACAGCGCGACGCGAGGCTTTCATCACGCGTGTCCGTTGTCGCTACGATTTTAAGCGAGGCCCGAGTGGATATTTTATAACGTAACACAGAAACGTACAAAATGTAGAGTCAGCTAAACATCAAATGAGATTTATACTCGTACGCTACCTTTAATCAGCAGTTACTAGGTTTTCCATACCAGCTTCTACCCGTTTACGATGATGGTTAAATCATAATCGTGTGGTTTTACGACATAAGTAAATAATAATATTAATTAAGTAGGGTAAATTAAAATCTATTTTTTGACTTCGCTACATGTACTAGACAGCCAGTACACGAAGTTTCAGTGCCATGTAGTTATGTCTGCAAAATTGAGTTCTATTATTTATGAATGTAAGCAGAAGTAAAATCATTAATATGTAATTAACTTTCTAAATAGTATATTTTAATAAAATTGTAGACATAATAAGCGTAAAGTAAGAAGAGCATTAAGGATTCAGGGACTTTTTATATCTTTCAATAAAATCCAGAGTCAGTATTTTAATCGCGCAGATGATAATAAATTTTGAATTCGCCTGGCAAGGTGCTTATCTGCAATAGGCTCGTAAAATCTCAGTTTGTCAAGGCAGTATTAGGTTAGAAGTCCCATTTACCTACACTCTCTACCGGCAGCGACGTCCAGTCGACCTTCCCGGCCCCATTAAGTCGAGAGACCAACAGTTAGACACTGGGCTTGGATTGTCGCCAAGGTGACGTAACAATGTCCGATTTGTTAACGACGTCTGTTTGAGAACGCTTAGATTTGGGGTTAGATTGGTTTAGATTTTCCTTTATGTAAAATAATTAACATAATTTTCAACGTCAGATTGATGTATGTATTTCATATTTTTTGATTTACATTTTACTTAACGCAGGTATACTTGGTATAAAGCATAAAGGTATAAAGCAACGCAAGAAAGTTATTACGCAAGAAAGTTTAGTAGGGGTAAAGAAAGTTTATGGGAAGGGTGATCACCTATCTAAATATTACAACGTAGTTAAACCATTGTGTTTATTATAATTTCCAAGAAAAGTTCCCGATGTTTCGTGTTCTAATTAAAAGTGTAATAAAAGCTCACGGAATTTTAATTTACCTTTTAGTATTAAATAGGCACTCCAATAATTCCATTATATCTTGTCTAATTAAACTCAGTTGATGGATTTGTTTCCTGTAACCTAACACAAGTAACATTTTAAAATAATATAAAGTAAACGTTACATTACGCCTGTAATCCCTGAAGAGGTGGACAGAGGAGTGTAATACTCTCCCACATTTTCACCAATGACGTTTACGTCTCACCGTGGAATGGGTGGTGAGTCTATTGTCACTAACTGGACACATATCCAGACTCCGAGCCACTATTAGAAAATATAAGTGAGTAAAGTCCAATAGCGTCCGATCCAGGATTTCAACCCAGGACCTCCCGATCGGCAGTAGCGCTTCCAAGCAACACGAGCAACGAGGCAGTCTTTGGTTGTGTTGTTTCCTATGATGGCTCGTTTATGCCTTAGAAATAGACAAACGGTGTTGAAAAATAGGAAGATATGGAATTAACGGAAACATAACTACATATAATTTTGTTCTCATAGACGTTTAGCGAAATCATCAGCTACATCGTTTCAGATGTCTAATACCTCATATTCCGGTATCTGCTTTCAATGCAACGGTGGAAGACACGGTCGTTTGTTATTGACACATAATATAACTAACTACTCCTTAATTCACTCCTATTCACAGTTATCTAATACAGCGTTGGAATGGTACGAACAAATCTATTGCTTTAGGGCTTTTCGAGAATTTTTCGTAGAAAATTTCCTGGAAATTCACGTACATTTTGTCCATTTTGTGAAAGTGTTACGGTGGAATGGTTATCCTCGCCACAATCGAACGGTTACAATTATATTCACTTCCTGATAGGGTTGCCACGGAATAAAGGTAGGAATAATGCGTACGGCGCAAGAACACTGTTGAAAACTTTTTTGACACTTAAATAATTATTTTGACTTGAAAATTAATAATATTCTAATGTGTCCGACCATATTTTCAGCATATTCCAATATATGTATGTACCTATACCAATCATTCCAGTTACATCGATTTAAGTAACAGGTATTCTACATCAATAACAAGCAAAGTGACAATCTAAGAAAGTTGGTAGGTACAATATTGATTCACATTTGTGTGTAAATTTAATAATAAACCCTTAATAAAAGACACACGTAAGTGTACAAATAAGCAACATTATAATTCTGCATCTAATAACTAAATCGCTGGCTGTCATTTTTCTAAAAATTTTGCGGCCTTACGAAATATTCTTAGATACAATTAACAGCCCTGTTCACTGAATTAACTGACCTGTAGCAAGCTTTAGGGGATTATGACAAATTTCGCACTGAGTTGGGCAAAACTGACACAAAAGCTACTGTGACAACTGTCTTTAGTATGTATTGTACAATGTCTTTATCTGTATTCATCAGCACAATGTTTTGTAAAGGGATTTTAATAAATATTGTTGCACTTAGTACATTTCCTGAAGTACATCAATTTCTGAAGGAAATATATGTTGGTCCGCATACAGCACAGCCGCAAACAGTTAGAAAAGTACTTCTTAGAGAGTACTTTTTTAAACTTTTTAGAGAAATCAATGTAATACAATACAACAATACATAGATTTATTGTACGACACGAAAATAAAAACCGATATGAAAATACAAGACAACTTCGTATCAATGATAGACGCTCTTATATACTATGGACTTTCAGACAATATTTATTCGTAAGAACCTAGTGTCAAGGAAAAGAATGAAACTAAGTTTTGTGTATACACCTAATTCTAGTAATAAATTACTAGTAATTTTCGGGTTGTTTTATATATTCCCAGGCGCATCAAGATATAGGCTGGAACTCTACCATTCACAGAGAAATTTTAATTTATATTTTTTTAAATCTACCCACGGAACTATGTAAAAACCCTTAACGTAGCACAATTACAGCAATACCTTTAGATACATATAACAAGCTTGACGTATATAACTGCCAGTGGCTGGGGTATTGTTCCATTTCAATGAACTTTCACACCCTCTCGGTGTAGAACGACCGAAATAACTATGCATGTTGAAAAATCTTCCAACTTTACACCGTATGTGTTATGGGATACAGTATATTTTCGATTTGACGTTCGATTTTCGTATCTATGAGAAATGACGTATATGAGGTTTATTTATGGCGCTTGTTGTGTTAGTCAAGTTATCTCGCAGAGACAGTGTTTTACCTGAAATGTTACGCTGTTATTCCTGTGTCGTGTAAATAAACGTCCTTCGAAAATTGCTGTCATATTTTTACATCGCAGTAGATGCCTCTATCGACCTTGTCTTGAAACGATTTTACTTATATCAACGTTGTATCTAATAAATGTTATATTTCATATACCAAAACCTCATTTGCTAAAATATATGTGTTTGATAATATTTGACACGATATTTAAGTTTATATAATATTATACAGAGCGATGATTAATTTAAATTTTAACGTAACGTTACATCAAGTCTGTCATCCACGAAGAGGTAGGCAGAGGAATGTAGAACACTCCCACGTTTCACCGGTTACGTTTACGTCCCACTATGGAATAGGTGG
>DWFO01004745.1:0-11102 GCA_018246595.1 Mimoniades nurscia nurscia
GGAATCGAACCCAGGACCTCCCGTTCGGCAGTCGCACTCGCAACCAACACGACCAACGAGGCAGTCTAAAATTAATATTGAACGCTTATTATCCTTATTATGAAAAAACATCACTTCTACTACTAGATTTTAACGGTTTAACAAACAGATCAAGATGCCAGATATTCCCACTTAATCATCGGCTTACATCCATGTCGAAGTATCTTTTTCTTTCTTTCTTTCTTTCTTTTGTAATACTGTACAGATATTTACATATATGCTATAAGATTACTTATTATTCTAATACTTTGTCCAGTGTCGGCCTAGGATTATAAAAAAGGATGCACCTCCACAAATATTGGACACAATATTAGTTACTAATGTGGATACTTACAACGGGCAGTTTATTTATAATCATATCGAGGAACTTGAGCGATGATTCTCTGCCGCATTGTAGTTCATAGTTCAATTGTGTGACGAAGAACTGTATGTACTTCTCCATTCGCTTCCCCGGAGAATAGTGGGTTAGATAGTTTACAAATATTGCTCGCGTTTCGTCCCTAAAAGATATTAGAAATTAAGAACAGATTATAACTAACTATGTACTAATGTTGTTAATACATAAATATTGTACACTTTTTAATAAATACCATACAATTAGCAAAAAATATAAGCCAACTTATTAGTCTCTTAATGACATTTAGCTACTGTAATCAGCCATATTTTACGCCGAATCAATTCGCAGCAAACTAGAGTAGTGTTGCTAAGGCACTAATGCTATGTCGCCCTTGCGATACAAAAAAGAAATTCTCTCCAGAATGGGAAGACCTGCATTGTCGGTAGCATTAAAACAAACCATAGTAATTTCGAAGAGGTTAATGACATTATGACGGTCGAAATATTTTCCCACTAAGACATCCTTAACTTCAAGCATCTAGCAGTGACAAATGGAAAGACAGGAATTCATATTACCTAGATCTAGCAGATTCACTAAGTATGCATATCTTGGACACCTTGTCCATGACCTCGTGCAGCTCTGTTGATACGAGCTTTGCTTCTAAAATTGCTTTCAGCAAAGAAAACGAATTGGACTGTCGCTCGTCGTTCTGACAATCTTGCTCAGCATACAGAAGTAGAGTTTTCAGTTGGTTCGCCTCCAGCGTGTAATATTTCACGTTGCGAATTAGAACGGTTACGGCCTTAAATATTACAAGAAAAAATATTTGTACATTATATATTATAATGAGCATAAATGAACATTTTATATTTTAATACATAGAACTTAATATTATTTATTTTATATTTTGTGATGTTGAATTACTCATTTAAAAATTTGTCATATGTGTATTTAGCAATATCGATCGATCGACGAAGTTACTAAATAAAGTTACTGAATGGTATACATATCCCATATCGCTAACGTTACTAGCAATCAGTTACTACCCAAAATCAACGAAACACCTGCTCTATCTGACTTTATATTTCATTAAAAAAAAACTGTTTTCAATACTTTGGTATTTACCTTAAAAGCGTTCCGCACTAAATGATAATTATCATTTTGTTTGCTTATTTCAAATGTTGCATACTTATGCAACATAGCGAATATCGTTTTAACAATATCTCGGACCATTTCTTCCAAAGTCGGCGTACTGACTCTTATAGTCCACAGCGAACCTATACACTTCAAAGCAACCGTCGCCACTTTCACGTTGTCGCTTTTCAAAGCATCCACTAACAAAGGAATCAAGGGATCTACAAATGCTCTACAATCCATCCTCGGAACTTTTTCCCTTTTAAGTATCACGTAAAGAATATTCAAACTGAACTCAACCAATACGTGGGCGTTTGTTTTCGATGAAGTTTTAACTTGTCGCGTTTGCGATTCTTTATTTCTTTTAGGCGTTTCCGGTATTATAAAACAATCTGGTTTAGCTCGTAACATGTTCTCCTTTTGAGTTTCAGTTAAATCTCTCTTCGGAGCTCCCAGAACCAAATGCGGTATGCTTTCAGACACGATACCGTGAAGAAAAATAAACAGCCATTCGATATCTATAAATTTGTTTATGACCAAACCACTTGTAATATGCATTAATGCTTCTTGTACTTTCAGTACTATTTTCTTTGAATGATGCTTCTGTAACACATCTTTGAAAGGCAGAATTAAATTTATCAAACACTTCTCTGTTATGTTTTGAGCCACAATCATTAATGTCACGTAACTCTTCTTGCTAGGTTTCGCTTCTGGCGTCTTGTAATGCAGCTTGTCGACTTCCTTCTCCTCCGAGAGGGCCCCAAATAAATCATTAATGCACACATCGAGAATGTCCCCAAGGTGATTATTTATATCGCCAGGTTTAAAGTCACTCTTTAGCGCATCTAGTACAGTATGAATTGTAGCCACTAATACGTGTACCTGGAAGCCCCGAGTAAGTAACATAGTTACATTTTCCAGGAAAACGTCCATATACGATGTGCCAACAGTCATCATTATTTTTTTCACTATATCTCTTGCTGTGATCCTAACTTGTTTTAAAGGCGACTTCAGAAAAGAGCACAACTTAATTATAATTCTGAAATAAAATAATTTAAAGGTAATTATTATGGTCAAAGCTCAATATTTACAATCTCATAATAATACTTAACATTCACAAGATTGTTCATACTCGTATGTATGTGGATAAGGATTTGTATATTTAAATATAAAGGTATTTAACTATATTATAAAATAAAAAATAAAGTATATTTTTCGTTAATTAAGGTCATTATTACCTATCCAAACCTTTTTTACCTTGAAATATGTGTTTTTTCTTTATAGACTATTTTTAACAAAAAAATTAGTTTTCAAGAAATTTAAACTAGTAACTTTAAATTATATTTAAAATATCCTGACAGCTGAACACACCCAGGTAACTGATGTCTGAGTAAGTCTCCGGGCAGCTTCTGCAGCAACTTTACAAGAGCTAGTGCTATCGGCACTCGCAGCATATCTTCCTCCTGACGCGCCAGACTGGTGCTACGACGATTCACCTTGTGGGATCCCTCGTGTTCCGTCAATTTTCCTATTGCTCTATAAATAAAAGAGCAGTGATTTAGTAAATCTTTACGTCGCTGTTATTAAATCCTACACTCGTAACATCATGCCTGCAAAGCCTGGGTTCAATTCCCGGGTCAGGCACTTCTAAATTATTCTAATTTATATTTTCTAGTAGTGGTCGAAGTCCGTATATGTGCCCGGTGTATGATAGTAGGCTCACCATCTATTCTGTAGTGGGATGTAAACGTAACTGAGACGTGGCAGTGTTCTACATTCCTCTGCCTACCTCTTCGGGGATTACGAGCGTGATGTTACTTTCTTTATGATACGTTGACTGCAACTGACACACGATAATGTGAAAAAGACTACCTACCGATTCAACTGCGGTAAAAGACCAGCGGATAAAGACTTGATAATTCTATTAGCCACTGAGGGAGATACTGTTGTAACTCGGTCAAATGCGGGTATATTGGGTTCGTCTTTAGTTATTTTTTCTTCGTTTTCTACTATATCGTCAGCCTGTAATAATTCTCCTTCGATATCGTCAAGTTTCTCACTAATGTCTTTATCATTTGCTTCATTTGTTTTTTCAACCGGATCATCTACACTCATTGCATCTTCCATTGATTGCATTTGTTTATTGTCTGTCTTCAATGGCGACGTCAAAACTTTGGGCAGCTCAATATTTTGCAATTTCATTAAATCGAAATGGAAAGCATCTATTATTCCGACTATTATACGAGTCAACTGTTTTTGATGGTCTGTTGAATGGCGCATTTTGTTCAAGTAAAGTTTCAAAATGACCTCGTAGTGATACCAAGGTAATAATTTGCAGCAAGTGGATATAACTTCAATACACGCATCTATCAAAGAATTTTTGTCAGTATACTTTTCATCACATATATAAACCGTAGCTAACGGTAATATGAAATTTGTTAAGGTTCTCGGCGTCGGGCATTTTATTACTTTTTTAAATACTTTGCTGAATTTGAGAAGCGCTCTTACGCGCCTATGTAACTGTAAATGACACATATTTTCAAAGAAATCCACTTCTCTATCTTCCTTGTTCACCAGATTTGATAAATCCGAGAGCACGACATCAGCATCTGGACATTCCCTTGATAGTTCTCCAAGCAATGTTATTGATTCATTACGCAAAATATCATTTTTTGTATCTTTAATTCCGGTTGATATCAATGATAGAACTGTATCCCGTATCAAGAATGGACCATCGTTCGCAGACCGATTCTTTAACAGCAATGAAGGAAGAATCCTTTTTAAGCATAAACCAGCACTATCGCGTAATCCAATATCCTTTTCGGTACGTATAAAATAGAAGCAATTATTAACTATCAAAATAAGCAGATCAATTCCGATTTCATTACTTTCGAACATCTCGTAAATTCTTTTGTATGCATCCAATCTTCTATCAAAATCAGGTTGTTCAATCCATCTCTTGTTGTATGCATTCATTTCTTCTATAATGTGTGCCATGTTTGTGTATTGTTCCTTATTTTTTGTTACGTTATCAGCAATGGAAATAAGTGCTTTAATAAGTAGTTTTCTTACTTCAACTAAATTGACCTTATTGAACAAAACAGCTATATTTTTAATATAAATTTGAGGATTACTGCTATGTCCCAGAAGATTAATGATCGTAGTGACAGCATGTTCCATATTTTCTTCAGCCATATTCATGCAAATCTTTTTAACAAGTATAGGTAAAAGTAAACTTAGTAAGTCATCAGACATTTCTGGCGTAGTTACTATTTCTGTTATTCTAGACAAAATCAAAAGGTCTCTTTTATTAACTGTGTTTGATTTAGCTGAGTTAGCAATTCGTCTTTTCATGACTTCCAATATACTAGATAAATGCGGTATGAGAATTTTACTACCAAAATTTAGATCGGTGTTAGATTCTACAACATTAATTAAATTAAAGGTCTCGATTGCTGGTATTTCATTATCTTCATCATCGACCGCCAAAGTCAATAATTTTTCAATCATATCTAAAATAAAATTCACTACCCCAGGGCTCGTTTTAGGGGCTAACAATAGTTCAAAAATAGCAGGTAATGCACTCAATAATTTGCCATCATTTGAGGATATTATAAGTAAAACATGATATCTTGGATTCAGACACCATGTACTAAATAATTTCAATAACGCTGTTGGACTATGTATTCCGTCCACGTGCAATTTGGAAATCAGAGGCCAAATCAAAGTACCAAAAATCACTTCTAACTCTTCATTAGTCCATCCATATTTTTCAAATTGTTCAAATAGTTTCCGCAAACACACTAGAGCAAGTGTTCTCAAATTTTTCATAACCTTGATATATCCTACATGGACCTTCTCAACCTGATTTAATACACTCGCAATACTCGAACACACAGCATAGAATACCTTTAAGAGGTGAGAAAATATCTGATTACTTATATGGCCCCCCAAATATTCTCGCACGACTTCAAACAAATTAAGAATGCTATTCAGTTTGCTTGGGCTCATAACCGATTTTAAATCCAAGTTATTTTCAACGTGTTTGTATATTTCCTTTGGCTCCATTGTCATGTATTTTTTTATATAGGAGAATGCCATTTCAATAAACATTTTAATTTCTGTTTCTTTACATCCACTCAAATACCTCATTACCAATGCTCTTCTAGTTTGTCCGCCACCTTTTTTATCTGCACCTAATTTAGATGTCATTTTACCATAAAGAATTCTTAACACAATTGGGATAACATGTTCGCGGTCTTCGGGTTGAATATTTTGGGAATCTTCAGTTACTTGAAACTGAGTTAGCTCCTCTTTGAATTTCTTTTCATCAACCATATTACGTAAATTATCTTTGTATGCAATAAGATTTTTGTTCTTATAGTTCATTACACAATCTAAAGCATACTTTTGTAATCCAGGATTTTTATTCTTCAAAAACTCCATGTAGAGATCCCAAAAGATTGCTTCCTTATAGAGCGCTCTTGGGTTTTTAAGCTGTGATAAAACTTGCATTATATTTATGAGAGTTTTAAATATCTCTTTTCCATTTGCACTTTCTTTATCATTATCTATGAGTTCATCGCGTAATTCTTCGCTCTCCTCTAAATTATCAGCTTCCAATTCCGTGTCACCTTTAGCATGTATTTCAATATTAACTTTAAGGGCATTTGTGTAGTCGTTTCTTTTGTATTCTTCATCTATGAATTTTAGAAATAAAACCACAACGTCTCTATTTCTAGCTTCACACACTTGAATACAATTGGTCATCGTTTTTAGAATTAAATTTCTATAGTTATATAAATCTGGCCTCTCTAAAATGCTATTGTATTCTGAATACAAACTTTTAAAAATGTCATAATCAGTTTCAATGTCAGATTCAAATTTAAATACTTTGATGTCGCTTTTCGCATTTGCAAATGATGTTTCCAGAGCTTTATAAAAAGATGGCCAAAACTCGTCAGTAGATAACGCATTTCCAAATCCAGCTATAAATTCTGTTACTGGTTCCCATAGTAATTTGAAATTGACATACAAAACTCCAAGCATATAATCCAAAGTAAATAAACGAAAATCAGTTTGCTTTGCTAGTTCATATTGTGTAGTATTAAACGTCATTTTTTGCAATATATTAAGCTGTGTCCTGTAATCTTGTATAGATGGTGAAATACTTTCAACTGAAAAACATTTACTGAAAATTGAAAATTTTTCTTCACTGTTGTCAATGTCCAATACTGTTTTGTTAAGTTCTTCTATATTTTCAAACTGTTTATAGATATGTGTAGTTAGTAAACGAACCTAAAAACAGTAAAAGTAAATATTCATATTAGAATCATAATGCATATGCATTTTTTATTTATGAATTTATTAAGACTATTATTCATACTCACAATATGGAAAGGTGAAGACACATTCGTTCTAAGATAGGAGTCTACTAATGATAGGCATGAATAAGTCAATCCATTTTCATGCTCATATGCTGTCAAATATAAATCAACTAAATGCAATGCAACTAGATAGTTAGGATTTGCAGCATAAGGAAGGATAACTGACAACAATGAGTCCATTTCACATATGTCTTTTAACTTCTTACAACTTGTTATATGAATGGCACATTCTATGGTGTTTGTAAGCAAAAATATAATCTGTCTAATACACCTTGCCAATGGCGTACTGTCAGAATGGTATTTATTCTCTTCTGTTGGTTCCTTAACTTTATATTTTATTAGAGCATTCAATAGACCATTTACAAGTCGACTCAATAGCATGACACAAAAACCTACATCAAGTTTCTCCACATGTGGTAAACAAAATAATATATTTATTAATCTATTTGGATGCTGCATGACATCTTCTATGC
Source organism: Mimoniades nurscia nurscia (assembly GCA_018246595.1). Lineage (NCBI taxonomy): Eukaryota > Metazoa > Arthropoda > Insecta > Lepidoptera > Hesperiidae > Mimoniades > Mimoniades nurscia. Next base: position 7,371 of record DWFO01004745.1, read on the forward strand.
TGTCACTGAATACTTTTTCAAAATGCTCCAACAATATGGGTAACCCAGTTCCAAAATCCAGTGGATACTTAACCCATTCAAATAATTTCAGGCCATTTTTTGACAATGGTGATTTCTTCAAGCATATTTTTGATAATGCACACATGACTTGATCATCAAAGTTTGATTGAACGATAAATTTCAAGAATGGTGGGAGTATATGCATGTCAAACTGTGAATATTCAATAACATTCTGAACAAAGTTTATTAACATGTTTGGATATGGCAATGGAAGCAGCACTTTCACAATAATTCCGGCATGTTCTTGTGACAATGTAATGTTTGGAGATAAAAGTAGTAATGCTCCAATTTGAGAACATATTTCCAAGACACTTTCTGTAGATTGTTCACATATTACTTTCACAAGTAGCAGAGCAAATTGTGGAGGATTTGTCAAGTATTTTCCATTCTGATGTTCAACTATCTGACCTGCTAAACGTAAAATATATTCCAAACCTTTACTGTCATTCTCTTCATTCAAAATTTCATTTGCATATTTTAAAACACTATCCCAGAAAATTACAAATTCTTTGTGGGCGATTGTATGAAGGCAATCTTCAATTGTTTGTGTAAGAACCTTGAAAAGTATTTCCTGATGCTCTGTATTTTCTTTTAATTGTTGAAGTAAAAGAGGCAGAAATGTTTCCACACAACTATGGAATTTGTTACCAACACCTCGAAAAATCTCAAAAATGAGATGACCACAACCAGTAATAGCCTGAAACAAACACATTGCTGTTATTGAATGTTTGCCTTGGGACTACTTTACATCAGAATTTAAAGAAAGTAAAAACAAACATTTATTTCAGAATTTCCAATACAAAAATAGCTCTACATTATACTAATATTAGGTTCAATAGCATACATATATATTAATTGGGTTATAAAGAATATGTGTACAAAATCAAATAGAACATATTGTTCATCAAAGTGATATAATATGCAATGATATTATTTTACATAATATGGATTACTTACATCATCATTTTTCTGTAAATAACTGAGAACAAGCTCTATAAATTTCTTTTTATCATGAATATCTCTAGCCACAAATGCAAAGCTTTCTGCTGCAAAATTATTAATGTACTGTGGATGAGATTCACTCAGAAGAGGTATAATTCTCTTTAATACCAATGCAATATCCTTCTTTAAGTATGGCTTCAAGATTTTGAACGAAAAAGCCAAACAAACTAATATCCATTCCAATTGTTCTGCATCTTTTGTTTTCAGTAAACTTATTAGAACATCAAGGAATCTTGGAAAGTAGGGATAGAAGTCTTTCCTTAGATCCTTCGCTAATGATACCAAAATTCTGAAATGGAAATAACATATTAATATATAATTTAAACATTTATAACTCTCTTCTAAACAAAGGTACATTCAATATCCACACCAATCATCACATAAAATTGCACACAAATATAATAATAATCACATCATCAGCCCTATTGTAATCCACTGCTGGACAAACCTCCCCTGAACGGTAATGCCCAAAATTCCCAAGCTGGTTGGTGCTTACAGAGCACAACTTATGCATCACTTATGCTGTTGCCTATAGGTGGCACGATATTTATCTGTACTAACGCAGACAGCGCCATACCAACCAGTACCATGTTTAGTCACATATGGGAACACCCTGTATCCCGGCACAGGGTCTGGGATTGTATTCTTACTCCATCACAACACAAATTAACATAGACTCTATAATATTTTACAATACTGACATATTAAACAGATCAACATTATGACATTTAAGGCCACAACTTCAATCCACTCCACAGTGATAACAGGAATTCATAGATCTGTGTTTGTTACCTATTGAACATTAAATGTGAACATGAATTTTCTAGAAAGCATAACAGAACATCACACAAGTATCTGCCAGAAGGGGTGGCGATGTATTGTAGTGCACTTCCACAACTCAGTTATATTGTACCATAGAGGGGATGGGCCTAGTTCCATATACCCGGCATCCAGACTTCAAACTGCTATTAGAAGTTTTAGGTTATGAAAACCCACCAACATCTGACCTGGCGATCAAACCCAGATCCTCTCACTCCCCAGTTACACTCGTATTACTCAACAAATACAGTCAGCATCACACATAATGACATTTTAATTGTGCATTTATATGTGAGTATGTATTTTCTAGACAGCTTGTGGTAATGTAGGTGACACAGTAAGAAATGGCTCAAGTGGCTTTTTAATAGCACATTTCCTCCATGGGTTTTTAACAAAAGTACTATGTTAAAATTAAAAGTTTCCCAAGCCTTTGAAATGTTTTATACCTAAATGTCCTAAACAAGTATTATCCAGACAATATTTGGCTTCATATTACAATGATCAAACTTTAGTATAATATAGTATATACAAAGGCACGGGTTCGTCTAGATAGGTGAGCCTTGGTCTCCCTCAGCATCTGTGTCCATCAACATTTCATCAGCCAGTCTTTTAACATGTCCAAACCATCAGAGCATGCCCTTTCTTATTTTTACACTGATACTCTCTTTCATACAAAGCATCATTCTTACATCAGAATTGCGAACACGTTGGGGATGTTCGAAGTTTCCGAAACTGGTGTGCATGTATGAAGAGAGTGATAAATGTGGATGAAGCACAACAGGTGTGTAAGAATAGACATATTTGGCACTCTGTGCTCTCTGCCTACCCTGCAAGGAACCTGGCATAAAGATATGTATGTAACACACTGTTACTCAGGGATGACAGGTGTAATGTTACGTTTTTTAAAGCACTGTTATTACCAAATATACTTACTCCAAAAGAGGTTGAAGGCACAACTTGTCTTCCAACTTTAAATATCTTTCTAGGATTACAATCAGTTCATCCTTCTTGTGTAACAGCTGCGGAACTGTCACTATACCAAACACTTCTTTCTTAAACTTTTTGAAGTTTTCTGACAAATTTAAGGCATGCCATTTTTGTATTGCCAAGTTAAAGTGTGTTTGGTTCTCTTCTGGTTGGTCTGAGTAAGCATGTTCTATATGATATAATGCTGCATGTCGGATATCAATAGAATTTATACGTTCGGCGAAAGGTATAAACTACAAAAGAAAATAATTTAGTTAAAAATTGTAGTCAAAGCAATATTAAGAACTAAGATTGTAAAATGAGTAACCTCAGCTAAAACTAAAGCATACCCGAAATGTATTGGTTGACTTATGTTTCACAGGTTTACTCTTCATGGTACTTTATTATTGTGCCCTAGTTTTTACTCATATTTACACGGTTCCGAATGCACTTTCCAATAAAAACAGAATAAAAACACAAATCCAACCACACGACTACGACTACCACACGTCTCACATCACACGTGTGTTTGACAATCATATTATAGATATGAAATGTCAAACAGACAGTTATATTTCGTTCTTAAATAGAGTATAACGAATGACGTAATATTTTTAATATAAAATGTCTTCACTTTATTTTTAAAACTTGAATACATAAATAGTCAATTTAATAAAATAATCATATTTAATATCTTAAAACACAAATGTCTATTTCGGTTTGTATGCCAATTGTTCCAACAATCGTCTCCTGTCACCCTGTCACTAACTAAATTGTCATAGTTGATGTTATCAAATTCAACAATCAACTGTATCGTAAATTCGTAATCGTAATAGTAAAAAAGTTGAGGTTCTTAACAGCCGTTTTTATTAATTTTTAAGTTCG
>DWFO01004746.1:0-11101 GCA_018246595.1 Mimoniades nurscia nurscia
CATATTCTATTAAATTTAAATATTAAAATGAACTAACGAGTTCATCGATATCCTGATTGACTCATCTCAATATCACATATCGACACAAAAGTCCCAATCGATGTCAGAATCACTAACCCTTCAACGGGGCACCAGCAGAGGTCCATTTTAATGCATTCATGGTCTCTCGAGCGTGGCGACGACAAAGTAACTAAACTCCGCGCCCCGGTGCCATTTATTATTTTAAACTGCAGTTATAAGAGAGATTGAAAGAGGGTTAGCTGGCGCGTAGCTCGCTCTCGCACCTGTTTTGTTTAGCCTCAGCTTTATCATACGTATATGATGGATCGTTAACGGTTTACAGGCTGTTTTATGTTTGAAGACACAAAGTTACTCTTTGAGGTATTTTGTTCTGTAATTGAATCTTGCCTAGAAACAGCACTATTATATACGTATAATGTAGCCAGGAAACAAAGAATCTGAAAATATCCGTTTTGTAATCTAAAAGAAGCTGTTTGTTGCGCGACTGTAAAGAATTGTCATTATTTAATTCTCATGTTTAATATACTATAGGTAATATAAAAAATACAAAAATAGTGTTTTTTAAAGCAGAGTAACAAATATTATTCACAATTTTACTTATTGCCGCAGTAGAAATATACATAGAATTATACATAGTATGATCAGAATTAGGAACGTATATTTTGAATATATGTATTTTATGAGCAGAATATCATTAGAAGGCGCTCATTATTCTGTTATTAAAGAGAAGCGACTCAGCTGTTACACTATAGACTGATTTAAATATTCTATTCTACAACGTCTTTGTAAAAGTGTTTGAAAGATTGCTTTGTGCTACATTAGCACGGCAACTGAAAACTTTTAAAGTACTAGAGTTTTTACTACAAGTAGAGTAGGTACTACAAGGTTGAATAAATTCATAAATATAACAAAAGATACTTTCGAATAATTTTATATGAAAAATAAATAATTCAATTTGGAATAATAAATCAATTTGGAACGTAACGGGACACTTTATCTTTCAAATACATGAGTTCTGATTTCTTACCATAAAACCCGATAGTACAAACAAGTTATAAACGTAAAATCACATCACTCAAAAATTCAGACCCCGAGCCACTACAAGAAAGTTTTAGTTAAAAAGATCTATGTAGATAAACCGATCCGGAAAACGCTCGGCCAATGATGCAGTCAAATAAGTAAGTACGTATTATGTAAGATACTATGAGTTGGGTCCAATATCCAAAAAATAATTGTACATAGGAATGATTGTAGCCTTGCCAAGATCTCAAATAATAATTACAAGCCACCTGTAAGATGATGCGAAACCGGATATTGTCAACATTTAAATGGGCGTCCGTTACTGGTAAACTTCCACGAGTGATTCTGTGATTCGGAGCAGATATTTTTCAGTCATTTCTGGGTGATATCATTAGCTAACAATTTTAAAATCTCGTCCTTTGACTTAACAACATCTGACATATGGGTGAGCTATCGATTGTCACTGCCGCAGGAGAGGGGCGAAGGTTGCATTTCCTGCCCAGCAGTGGGGCGTAAAATTTGCTGAGGCCTAAAAAACATTAGCTGAGACGCAAGTTAACTAATGTGCTGTAGTGTAGAGTAGGTACTAACCTGCTCTACACAACTCTTCAAGGATTATAGGCGAGATGTTTCGTTTAGAAATGTCATGTACAATCTCACAATATGAATGTAAAGAAACAGTGATATATAAAACATGTCTGGTTGTCTGTAACACAGTAACCCTTTAAATTCTTTAGCGTGACGGAGTTAGTCAATATTTAACGCGGAGTCCGCGATGCAGTGTGACGGAACATTTGGCAGTAAAACGTTCCTGCACGCGTATTTTCCAACCGATCATCTGGAAACTATAACCTGTTGAAGGGTTGAATGGTAAAACGTTAATGTTTAGTAGCGGCCATGTTAAATAAGTATTGTTGTTAAGCTGCTCCGCTGTGCTAGATTTGCTGTCCCGGATTTTCTTCTCGGTATATCTTGTAACGTATTCCAACTTAGAATTCAATGGAAGGAATATATCTGAGAATAGCGTAGAATAAGATTTTAGTCCAATATTGGATTGCAGATGTAGCCTCTGTAGGTTTATCATCAGAGTCATCGTCATCATCAGCCTATATTCATCAATTTCTAGAACATTCCTTTGACGGTATTAGCCTCCGCTAACAATTTCAACAAATTGCAAATATTCTTATTTTCTATATGTGCAACTCTAAAAAATCTCTTACACCCCATATCATCTCCGTAACGCGTGTCTGATCAAATATTAATATAATTTATAACTTGTCGATACTGACAAAGGGTTGGCGATAAAAAAAACGATGTAGGTATTTCACGCAATATTAACCCATTAAACAAATTCGAGCAGGCTATTACAAGGTGCCTTTGTCGCACTGTTGCGTTCAGTAGCACACACACATCACAACATAGGGAGCGACCAGTATTCCTCTAGCTACGACTGGGTGACAGTAATAGTTCTAGCATCTGCTTATATTTACATGCTAGCACCAAAGCAATATACTTGGATAAATCACATACGGCTGTCTGTTCAGAAAATAGGCAGAGCTTAGTGTTGTTATCGCTTAGTAGTTCGTAAATTTATAAATACACTTATACAGATTCTTTTACACCAAGACACAAAACAAAAACTGTTTTATGTATGTAACTTGTTTATATGTATGTATGTGTTGCATACATTTTGGGGATGGAACCCATAATTTCGAAGTTAGTTCTTATGTTCGTCAATCACTCAACTAACAGGCCAGTCAGACATCATAGAAATGTTTATTGCATTTAAAATAAAACATATATATGCCTATCTAGAATACACGTATTTTATTACACTCGTACTTTATTAATAAATCATTGGAAATTATATGAAGAGCTCTCTAAGCTTTTCCTTTTTATATAAGGCAACCCCGTTGCTTGATCTTGCCCCGATACTAGCTCGCTAGTCAATTAAATTCAAATACATTTATTTAATATAGGCTCAATATACATGAATACAGCCAGTTACAAATATCTACTTACTTTGCCACTGGTTTGCAACGTAGATTTTACAGCGAATGTAGATGGCGGTAATTATTTTTTTTTACTTAAATGTACAATACTAACCAGCATTTAGTTTAACCAACACCACCAGACCACTTACAACCGCCACTAGAGGTGAAGCATTGGGCGTGGCCACTGCCCATCCCATTGGACCCCATAAAGCAGGGCGCGTGGCGTCACAACCCACAGTGCGTACGAAACAGGCGCGGGAGCACCGTGCTTCGGTCAAATCTAGTCATGTATAAGTATGTTTTTTAATAATTTATGTAGTCATAAACATTAATTTCACTTTTAAAATAATATTGTGGTGTGTGATTTTTATTTTTCATACCTTGTGTATATTATAGTATAATTACGATAGTACCTGTGTTTGTCGCGAGTTAAAAGAATCTTAGTTATATACACGATAACGTAAGTACACTTTTCTAAATGATTTATCAATTTTTTTTTTAATATACCGTTATATCCTCATTGTCAGTGGCCTTTTATATCGCTCTGCTGGTCGACACGCAGGCAGGCTTCACACCAATATTAAGGAGATTTTGCGCGTATTTACCTACATAACCCTGCCTACGTAGCACAAGATTTATGTTTAATGTCTTCAATTAATAATCTCCTGATCAGCATTGGGATAATAGCGGTAATATTGATAGTAATAATTTATTTGAGAATTTGGTTTTAGCCGAGTGGCTATTTGATAGCCCATTTTAACCCAGCGCTCCGGCGGTCTCGGATTCAAATCCTGGCGCGCACCTCCTCATTGCAAACTTGTGTTTTAAGATTAAGTACTTATCACTTACTGTAACGATGATAGAAAACATTATGAAGAAACATCTTAGAGTTCACATCCATATTGTTCTGCAAAACCTGCAAAGTTTGCCAACCTGCAGTTGGCAAACGTGGCAATTTGGTGGTGGCTCGGATTCTGAATTTATGCCCGGTGCATGGCAATAGGCTCTCTCATGTTCCATGGTAGGACATAAACATAATTGGTGACAAGTGGAAGCGAACTAAACTCCTCAGTTTGCTTTTCAGGGGATTATAGGCGAAACGTTACGGTTTTATATGTATTAATGTTAAAATTTGATGAAAAGTAACATATCGCCTCCGGGCCGCTAGAAGTGTTACTTCACCAAGTTGCTCCACCATTGGTGGATATACTAGTGCAACCATTCAGGTAATGGTATATTCACTAAATAAAATAAACCGTTGCCGATCTCAATGAATTAAAAAACAAGATTATAAATGTATTGACATAGATGAGAAGAAATATTTTGGTTTCTTGTAACAAATTAATCCGTGTGATGATTTGATTCAATTTAAAATAGACGAACGATGCTTGCCACGACCGTAGCTGATAGAAATCCTTAGTTTCTGCTTACCTCTATGAGACATGGGCGTGACAATATGTATATAACAATACGTAGATGAAAAAAATTACTTGTGCACACAGGAATAGTTTATCTGTACGACGTCTTGATGGTTGTCCTTGTTGGAATGGCCTAAGAATATACTCCTCGCGACGGAATGCAGGGCGTAAGAGGCGACTAAACCCAGCGCTGGCATATCGCGTTATGGCGCGGTATCCCTAGACACAGCTTAATATCCTGGTCTATGGGCAGCAGTGCAGGCGAAGCGAAATGCTGAATCTCCCACCCGAATGCCCAGCGTCGGGATGAGTTGTCCAGCTGCACGCAGTAGGCTGATGACAATGATGATGATGTGTCAATGAATTTACATATGAATGTTTATTGGCCGTGACATGTACAAGTTCAGCATAGTTAGGGCTCCAATTGCAACATGTGAGATGTCTCAAGGTATTATAACTTTGCTGTTATTAATTAAGATTTGCTGTTGGGAATGTGCCTGAAGTCATGAGGCCTAACGCGAAATGTCTCGTGTGTTCATTTCACACTTTTTCATAAATTGATTTACAAACACGTTTTCTGATAGGCTCAGATAGTCGCAGCTATAATAATGTCGTCAGATTTTTCAAGTACATATCTACTTTTTTATGTAGGCTTAGTATGCGATACTTTTGGTTGTCTTAAGACATACTACGTATTATCTTTAGATAAAGCGCTTGTACTATAGTAGTTGCGGAACCCATTTAGGTGATTTGTAAAGTTGATTAAAGTCGGGCGCAGACATTTCTTGAAAGGTTAACTGTTAAATGCATAGAACATCTTTCCTTAGAATATTTTCAACGATTGTTTCTATCTCCGATTTAATTATAATATTTTTTGTTATGATACCGCTTTGCCAACAGCGATAGTTTTGTGGTTCAGATTTCCTTTTAATGCCTCTAATGCGAGCCTTTCCCTCTAATGGTTTATGACAAAAACGCTGTCACGTATCGCTGACTTGAGGACTTATACGCATTTGTTTGTAAGGCTAGATATCATTTGCTACAAAGGTAAAAGAAAATACCCCCAGAAAAACTGTAGATATGCCAATGAGTCTTCATAATGTTCTCTAACTCGTGTGCAGGTTGCTAACCCGTAGTTGACCAGCTACTGCTTGAATATGTTTTCAAGCTGTCTTACTCTGAGAGGAGACCCGTGTTGAATAGTGTGTCATGAAAGATCATGATCATTTGTCAATATGTTAATACCAAATTCATTGAATATTGTATAACTATTGTATTGTCTGGGTTATTGTGAGCTTAATTTGTAATGTACATACATACATTGCAGTGCTCAGAATTTGTTTTTGTATTTATGTTGTTTTTATGTGCTGTTTTTATGTTATATTATTTATTAATGTTTTTTTTATATATGTATTTTCGACCATATTATCTTTCCACTGTTGAAAATGGATTTTCTCTCAAAATTAGAGAACTAAGGCTATAGCATGCCACGCTGCCAAACGCTGGTTAGCAGACTTCTCAGCGGTTAGAAAACATTTTTTATGAACTGTAAGGTGTCCAGCGTTCCTCATGATGTTTTACTTCACTGTTAGATATAGCAAGTGATGTTTAACTTTAAAACGCACGTTTTGTAAACGGGTGCGCGCTAGTACTTAAGCCCGGGCTCGAGGAGTGGGAGGCTTTTTTATTTGTACTATTATTAAGGCGGTATAATAGTATTTGATAGGATCTTAAAAGAATTATGAAATATTACAATTTAAACACTTTTTGGAAAATCATGATACAAAATGTACAATCAAAAGTACATTTATTTTTTCTTTGCATTACGATTGTAATGTTACTGAGAATATACAAAACTCTTTGTTTAACAAACATGTTCCACGTAAAGATAAAAGCCTTGTGATAAATAGATTTAGATGAAACAAAACATGTCATGGTTTACCAAGTGCTAACTGACCTCAATGCACTTGCTGTGTCTCAATTATCTATGGAAGATTAATAAAGTTTTTGATTTTGTGATTTTGTGTATTGAAGTCAACTTAATGTGTTTCACTATTGACAGTGAACACGTGCATGTCGCGTGCCACTCCCCAGTGGGTCCGCCCACGCAACTCACATTGACTTTACTCAGAGTCTACATACATATAGCTATACAAAATCGTACCTGTAAACGAAACTCATTATCAGCTTAGCTTTCATTCTTAGGTAAAGATTACATGTGATCTCTTAGTTATCGAGATGTGAACTCGACTGCATTTGCTTCGCGTTACATAGTTTCGGGTAAACGTTAAGGGTATAATGCAAGTCTATTATTTTATTACAACTTTAATGTGTTACAAAGTTATAAAACAAGGTGCCCGGTTAATGTGTATAATAAAACTCAATCTCTGGTGACGATTTGTCTTTCTGTACAGCCGACAATTTGCATTGTGATACATACGGAAATCAAAAACACTGAAAATATATAAAGGTGCAAATAAGATGAAAGTTTAAAATCGGATTTTTGAATTAAATATATTTGATTACATACTTAATGAGCGCCAAATGGGCACGTGTGTCTCGCGTGGCTGCGACAGCGCAGGTGGTCCGTACCCCGTCACCCTTCCTTACCTATTAGACCATGACCGCTTCTTTACCGTTTATTCAAAACAAAACAGTTGTATTAAGTTAGGATTGCTCATACAAAACTTGTTATTATATGTATACAAAATGTAATAACAAGTTCGAAGGTTGAGAAATCTGCTGCTGGATTTATAATTATAATAATACCCAGAGCATTAGATGATATCACGTAGAGCTCTAAACGATGAAACTCAATCTAGCATGTTATAATGCTGTCTGCGATTTTATTGACATAGAAAAACACAGTATACAATTTTCGAACATACAATTTTCGAACCGCATTAGGTTCAGAGTTTTACACGGTAGGGAACACCAAATATACTGTCCAATCACAATCTCTACCAAACATTAAATGTAGAGCATCATTTCTACATGTATACAAAACTACTAATTAACTGAATACGGTAGTAATTATTAATTAATTTAATGTTATTTGTAAAGCTATAAAATTGGTCTTTAAGCAAATATTAACACTATAATTCATTGACTTTACACAAATGGTAACAATAAAAAACCCAGTCAGATTTTATTACAACAACACATTTTGAACAAATCCGAAAATCAAGAAATTAACTTTCGGACAGCCCCTACCGGAAATCACGCGGCGGAAGTGGGAAGTGATAAAGTTCAACTGACTTTCCGTAACATGTCGGTCACGCGAACTTTGTGTAGGACGTGGCGTGGAGTGCACGGAAATTATCCTAAATCAAACAGTAATCAAAGTCAGTGTGAAATGTTGTGACGAAGAATGCTTTATTATGTTGTAGTATTAAAGCCGGGGGCTTTTTGTAAAGACCCCTCGTTCTTGTAAAATACTATTTCGATTTTAATACCGAAACTGTTCTATTCAGATCTTCAATAAGATGTCTTGCTATGATTAGGGTATGATAAAAGAATATCTCATTCATACCTACGATAACAGCCACAGTTGGTAGGGAGAGTACTAGTAATCGGTTGTCGCAGTTTTTTATTCTAATTTAATTTCTTTTTTTATTAATACACTTTAATTATAATCATTAAAATATTATAGTATCTTCTCATCGTCATCTGGGATGACTGGTAGAAAATAGCATTTGGCATAAGGAAAAGTATTTTTGGAACGACAGTAAAGGATAAATAAGTAAATAAATATTTATTGATTGTTTCCTAATTAGGTCAGTCTTAATCATATCCTGCCTACTCTCTACTACGTGCTGTGCGATCCTGCCTGACACCTTATTTTTATCAATGCAGTTGTGTAATTTAATGATTTAATGATTTCTTTTCTTCTGTTGTCTTACCCTATGGTTGTTTGGTAGAAATCGTTTGTTAGCGATAAGACCGCCTTTTGTATACTGTCCATTTTCTTAATTCTTGTATATCCGAGTATTCGTTTCTCTGTCTTAACAACAAAGAATAATTTGTATTGTATTGTACTGTGATAAATAAATCCACCAAGTACGTGGAATAGGTACAAAGACTCCATGTGGCATATAAACACAAGATAAATTTAAAAAAATATTATTTTTAATAGGCCGTCCTTTTTATTCAAATAATGTTCTAAGCAAAAGTTAAAAGTAAGCTATTGAACGCTAAAGTTATACACAACAACAACAAATTCGACCCAAATCTAAAATGAAAAGAAGATATCAAAATATTTACAACAATTTTCTTTATTTCCAGATTCGCAAAAATGTATACGACCGACTTCGAAGATTATTGCGACTTCAATGACAGCATCTGCAGCACTGATTCCGGTTTTGATAGGTCCTACGCAGACTCCTTGGCGACACCAACTTCAGCACAAAATACTCCTTTCAAACACAACTCATCAGATCTAGACATATCACTTACACCTACTAAAGATAGTAATGTGCGAAGAAAATTATTTGCCGAGGGTTTTGAATATTCATTCCAGGAACCAGTCGAAGATATGAAATCTTTCGAAAAAAACTTATGTATTTCTGATAATACTTCAACACCTGTAAAAAATAAAGAAAAGAAAACCAAAGATACAAAGCCAAAAAGGAAATACGCTAACGGTAAAAATAGAGTTACTAGATGCAAAAGTCCTACACAGATTCTGAAAATTAAAAGAAATAGAAGAATGAAAGCCAACGATAGAGAGAGAAACAGAATGCATATGTTAAATGAAGCCTTGGATAGACTTCGGTGTGTTTTGCCCACGTTCCCTGAAGATACTAAGCTTACGAAGATAGAGACGTTAAGATTTGCTCATAATTACATTTTTGCTCTGAGTCAGACATTAGAATCATTAGACAACATGGACTCGAGTCAAGTACCATCTGAAGGGTTTAGTGTCAACTACGAAAAACTACAAAATTACTCCCTAGCTGGCGAAAAAATAAATAAGGACGCATTCAAAGAAATATTCCTCCTACCTAATAAGACTGATGAGTGTAATTCGGACGGAAGTTACAGAAACTTTCAAGGCTTCAGCAAACCTTTCCCAAATGGATCTAATTATTTACAAACTTCTGAAGGCGTACTTATTAATGTTGGCAACGTTACAGTGTCTGTTAATAATAAAGGCGGGAATTGCATAACATCAACAACAGGCAGCGGATTTTTTACAAATCCTTCAAGTTACGGAGACGATTTGTATCAACAAAATTACTACAATCAAAGACCTCATGAAACTTGTAACAATTTTAATAACAACTACGAACCGAACATTCCTATTGTCACAGAAGGTTATTTTAATCAGAAGAATTATGAAATATTTAAAAATGCTTTTGAAACGGCCACCAAATGTCGAAGACCACCAAAACCAGATAACTTTTCTACCAGTTACTCCAACTATACAAATGTCAATTATAATTATAACGAGAGATACAATTATAGTACCGAAACAAGTTACCCCCAAAGTAATGTTTATTACAATGACCAAAGATATAGAGAGTACTATAGAAACCAACAAATTCTAAATGCTCAAATTTGATATTATGTGAAACGAATTCTAGTCATATTAGAAATACTATTGCAGCAAATTCTTGTATAATATTTAAATAACAAATTATAAGAGACAATAATGTCAAAATTTTAATATGCCAATAGGTTACGACAAGCGAAGATTTAATATTGTAGTCATGTACTATGTATATCTAGTCATAATGATGAAAAATTTATAATAAAATATATTTTTATTTCTTTTACTTACAAATTTTATTTGGATTCCCCACACAAACTACAATTAATATCTATTAACTAAGACTTATGTACCTCATAACAGTGACATAAAAAGAAGTTATGACAATAAAATACCATTTAACATTTAAATATTCATGTAATCCTATTTATAAATTAGGTAGTTGGTTTTCCTTACAAAATTTGTGAGGTTTTAAAGAGAGTAATGAAGTCATTTCAATAAAACAATAACGCGTAAAATTTTATAGTAGCTGTAATTCGAGTTATTTCATCTCCATTTATAGATTCAGTTAAACAGTAAAAGAAACCTCACGCTTGATTTAACGCCTTGTAATATACAAGCACCATGAATATAAATCAAATTGGAACAATGCTCGTTAAAGAGCGAAAAGTTGTGAATAGTTGCGCACCCCTGCGCAAGCGCATTGTTAGAAATCTGCTCCCATTACTGTTCCTCCTTTGTTAGTATTACATACAATTTTACTCTTAACACCACTGTAATAAAGGCGGTTGTTGCCGAATATATTTGTTTGTTAGCAAGAACACCCGTTGGGTAATGTTACATTAAATGTTTGCTTTGGAAATTCGTTACGGCCTATTTTGGTATCTGTATTTGCCTTCGTGAATTTGAACACGTCAGAAATAGGAATTCGTATGATAAAGGTATTGTGTCATTGAACCAACAATAGTATTATAACGCTACCCCTATGTAGCATCAAATAATTTCAATGTATTCCACTAACATTTGTTACTCAAACTGTCATTTTTAGAACACACATTTAAATTAAAGTATAATTTACCAAAAAAAAAAAGGTAACTTCACGCCTGTAATCCCCGAAGAGGTAGGCAGAGGAATGTAGAACATTCCCACGTTTCACC
>DWFO01004747.1:0-11100 GCA_018246595.1 Mimoniades nurscia nurscia
TTTATAACTATCATTAAATGATACAAAATAATTAAAAGATAAAGATGTAGATTTACTGTTTTTTAATTTGATATTTATAGTTTTCTACAGTTTTTTTCAGATTTTTTCAAGTATATCTACAGTTTTGCTCTATGCTGAGGTTGGCAACAGTGCCTACCTGGCAGTACTGATTACAAGTGTCAACTGTCAATGTCAATACCACGTTTGTAAATTGTATGAATATGAATTCAATTCAATGCATAATGATTATGATAATAATTCAAGCAATATCGTAGTTCTAAGTTGTATCAAATTCTTACGTTTACAGTATAATTTTTTTACCTATTGTATTTTACGCCTTATTTGCTTCAGTTGTGGAACTTTCTTGTTTATCAGCGAAGAATATTTGAAAATAAAAAATGTCAAACGTGAAAATTAAAGTTATAAGTCGAAATCCTGAAGATTATATGAGAGCAACAAAGCGGGATATCCATAAAAGTAAGTACTTGTGATGAAATTCACCTGTATTAGAATTTTATAAACATTTATTACTGTTGAGATCAATACATTGACATTTTACAGTACCAAGGAATTATGACCCGAACCTGCATCCGTTAGAAGCACCGCGCGAATATGTTAGAGCTTTAAATGCTGTAAAATTAGAAAGAGTGTTTGCAAAACCCTTTATTGGTAATCTCGATGGACATCGTGACGGGGTTTCCAGTTTAGCTAAACATCCAAGCAAGTTAGCAGTATTAGCGAGTGGGGCATTTGATGGCGAGATCCGATTATGGGACCTAGCTACAAGGAAATGTACAAGAAATTTCGTTGCACATGAGGGTTGGGTGCGTTCACTGTGCTATACACCAACTGGGGAAACATTTATGAGTGTGGGAGACGACAAATCCATAAAAACTTGGAAGGCTGAAGTTCTGTCACAAGATGATGAAGACCCTGTCAATACACTACTTAGCATGTCTGTTGTTTCTGGTATTACACATCACCACTCTAAGGCTATGTTTGCTACCTGTGGGGAACACTGTCAACTGTGGGAAAATACAAGAAGTGAACCTATCAAAGTTTTTAAATGGGGTGTAGACAGTCTTCACCATGTTGCTTTCAATCAGGTGAATAAGAGTTTTTTATTAATGTTAAACCAAATATATTTGAGATAGATTTTCTAGTAGTGCCTTGGAGTCTCAATTTGTGCCAGGTGTATGACAATAGGCTCACCACCAATTCCATCATGGAACATAAAAGTAAAAAGTAACTGGTGAAATGTGGGAGTGATCTACATTCCTCTGCCTACCTCTTCGGGGATTACAGGTGTGATGTTATAACATATATATAACATATAAATATAACACATAACTAGATGAATTTCCTAACCTGTTGTTTATTTTTTAACCTCTGCCTATCATTGTGTAGAAGTATTGTAATATAATAAATAAAAAAATCTAAGTATATATTTTTATGTACATATATCGTTTATCAGCTGGTTACTATATAGACCCGGAAATCGAACCCAGGACCTCTCATTCGGCAGTAACACTTGCAACCAACACGACCAACGAGGCACATATATTTGACATCACACCCATAATCCCTGAAGAGGATGTAATTCACTCAAATATTTTATACTCAGACATAATGGAATGTACCACAAAAATATTAGCCCTTTTCCATCATTTTGGCACATGTGTAAATATAAAGTGATGCTTCATAAATTTCCACTAAATATTTTATTGTAATTTCAATAGCTATGTTGATGTTGTTACAAAATGTTTTTTAGATTGAAAACAATCTTCTAGCATCTTGTGCAAGTGACAGGAGTATAATCTTGTACGACTGTCGTGAGTCTGGGCCTTTAAGGAAAGTTGTGATGGAGCTGAGATCCAATGCACTCTCTTGGAATCCAATGGAAGCATTTATATTTACTGTAGCCAATGAGGATTACAAGTAAGTTTGTAATTCAATTGATTGTACTAGAATTTTTGTATGTTTCAACATATTATAAATATGCTTTTTTTTATTTGACAGTTTATATACATTTGATGTTCGAAAATTAAAGCATCCTGTAAATATTCATGTGGACCACACATCGGCCGTCATAGATGTTGACTATTCACCAACTGGCAGGGAGTTTGTAGCGGGAAGCTACGATAAGACTATTAGGATATTTGAAAGTCTTAAAGGGCATTCAAGAGATGTTTATCACACAAAGAGAATGCAAAGACTAACAAGTGTGAAATGGTCACTGGACAATAAATATATTCTAAGCGGGTCTGATGAAATGAACATTAGAATGTGGAAGGCAAGGGCATCGGAAAAACTTGGAGTGGTAAGTTTATTGAACAAATTTTAGTTATTAATATAAAGCAATAAATGTAAAGATTTTAAACATAGATAATTTATACCTTCATGCCAGGTTTTTTACAGGGTGACCAGAAATGATGCATGTCTTTCTTTACTTGAACAAAAATAAACAATAAACTACATGAAAAATATTTCATTTGTTACAGTTAAAACCTAGAGAGAGGACTGCTCTTAACTATGCAGAGGCGTTGAAAGAGAAATTTGCTAGCCATCCACAAGTTAAACGAATTGCGCGACATAGGCATGTGCCTAAGCATATCTTAAATGCAAAGAAAGAGTTGAAAACAATTAAAGAGAAGAACAAACGGAAGGAGGCCAACAGACGTGCTCACAGCAAGCCCGGTGCTGTACCTCATATTGCTGAAAGAAAGAAACACGTTGTTAAAGAAGATGTGTAATTAAATAAAATAAACACTAAACACTGTTGAGGTTCAAATTTTATTTACAGAACATCCAAACTAAGTGTCAAGAGAGCTTGTGGTGGAATAAAAGCTCTTAGATGAATTTCTGATTCATAGACAATAAATCATATAGTATTGTACCAGATATACGGGCACATATTATTTGTATCAACTGCCTGTTGCAAAAATAATATATCTACTTAACTGCTTCGTAGTTCGTGTTGGTTGCAAGTGTGATTGCCGATCAAAAGGTCCTGGATATAATTCTCCAGTCGGGCACAACTAAATTTTTGTAATTTAGATTTTCTAGTAGTGGCTGGCAGTCTAGATACGTGCCCGATGCATGGCAATAGGCTCGCCACCTATTCCATAGTGGGACGTAAGCCTAAACCTGGGAGTGTCCTACATTCCTCTGTCTATATTTCGGGGATTACAGGTGTGATGATGTTATATTATCACTTAATACCCTTGGAAAGGTAAGGACTTGTAGAGCCACTACGCTGTCTCCACGCATTTATACGAAATAAATTAAGCATCAGCTCAGTGTGTACTTAACATGTTTGTAGCCCATCAGTTTATAATTTTAGGATTGAAAATTCTAAAAAATCCAATCCTAAAAAAAGAAACATAGTCATATAATGTACGCCTCAGTTTAGTTTAATTACCAGTGTAGTTTAAAGTGATATATTACATATTATGTTACATTCCTCATCCTCATTTGCTGAATGTGTAACAGCTATCACACTGACCACTATTCTAAGTAACGTAGTGGGGTAAGTAAATGAAACCAATTTAATTAGAATTCGTTTAATTTTCACGAATATGTAATGTTACATAAGAATTAAAATTACGTACACATGACAAAAACATTTCTGTGACACACCTGGCCCATTTCCATGAAAGTGGTAGCCCCCCACCTTAGGTCTGTTGTTAAAATGCCAGGTTTCAGTGAAATCGCGTAATCACTAGTCTGTGCCACAGTACATATATTATAATCATAGTACATTTATTTAAAACTAACATTGGATTACAATGACAATAGAAAACTACCGATGTTACAATACAGTAGCTTTTTTGAACGTACACATTACATACAACAAATAAGTTGATCTTAGCATGAATTCTTTTTCGGTGACTAGAAAATATATCTTAGAATAAATAAAAATTTATCGCCAGCAACACTTTCATGAAACATCACTAATAATTATATGAATTAAACAGATCAATTAAATTACCTTGAAACTTCGAATATGCTTACATAAATTAACTCCTGCACTAAATAGATTCAGTAAAATGTTTATTGGAGGCTTAACACTAATTATACATAAACGCCTTTTAAATATGCTAATACATGTATTTATAGGCGAATTTAGATCCTTTTCAACTACGAACATTCAGATAAATTATTACATTTTAATTTATAACAAATTTAAAACTCAAAGTAACAAGGCAAGTACTTTCAATTAAGAAAATATGTTTTAATATCAATATCATGTATTAAATAATCATATTCAACATATAAATACGTATGTAAATTGATATAAATATGAAAATTTGAACAAAACATTATCATGAGAGTAAAGTAAAGTCAACACTGAGTGTTTTGATTGGTTACATGGGTTGTTGCAAATTGTCCATAAATTACAGAGATAACTTCTATGTTAAACTGACTATCCAAATTATCCTTAGGTAATAATAATAATCAATTTCGGGCGAAGGGCAGAAGCTCTTTGGAGAGTAGAGTTAGCCACGAATCACACCATCATGCAGCAGACTCCCCTAACACAGGCTTGTTTGTATTTTGCCACTTTTATTCTAAATCTTATGTGAGGCATGTTTTACATTGAAATATCAAATAAGATTTAGGTACCTTGTAAAAATGTATATATTTTCATATACATACAAATTGCACTATTTTATAAATAAAAAAAAACTATTAAAAGTTGCACAGGTATTCAACCAGATTGATTGATTGCTCTTGTAATGCGATTTGGTGCGGTGATTACAATGATGTCCATTCTGAAAAATGAGACAAATGTGTAAATTTATTCAAATTTTTTGAGTGAAGAACATTAATATATAAATCCATTAATTTATCCTGTTCTTATTAGCTACTTTATTATAATAACAACTACATATATTTAGTTCTTATATAAAAAATGTAATTTATATTGATAAATCTTCAATCATTTAGTAGAATATAATGGTCAAGTAGAGAACGTAACATTACGCCTGTCATCCCCGAAGAGGTAGGCAGGGGAATGTAACACGATGGAATAGGTGGTGAGCCTATTGCTATATACCGGGCACATATCCAGACTCCGAGCCACTACTAGAAAATCTAAATTAGAAAACTGGGAATCGAACCCAGGATCTCCCGTTTAGCAGTCGCACTTGTCACCAACACGACCAACGCGGCAACGAGACAGCATTATTCACATGTATATACATTATGTGAATAGGTACTAAATCTGCTCAAGTAATGTAGAATATAAATATATACCACATTAAGTGTGTGATGTGTTTAGGTGAGGGAAATATGAAGTAGGTACAAATTTTACAAACTCAAAGAATATTCTCTACAATATGTTATTTTTTAATTGTAGCCATCATATTCGTCTTGAACACATTTGATACAGTCTATATTCATATATATGTATATTGAGAGAATTATTTAAAAAGTTTTATGGTTATAATTATAAGCTAATAATAAATAATTATTATACTATAATAACTTATTATTATACTATAATTATGTACTTAATATACTATAACTATTATAATATATGTATAATAACTTATCATACCATATTGTATGCAATTGAACATATTTCGTAGTAAACATACCACATAAAATAAAAAATTTTGAAAAAAAAAACAATTATGAATTTAATTATAACTTTTCCTTAAATATAATAGAAACTAATATTAGTTAAAAAAATTAAAATAATAAAAATATTCTCTTGGAGGTGCTGGGATTTGAACCCAGGACTTTCAGCATGCGAAGCAGACACTCTACCGCTGAGTTACACCCCCGGTTAAAAGACTTGTCGAAATTTTGCTACAGGATGAGCGATTGTTGATATTAGTATCGTTAAATCAATTATGTTTATTATTATTAACAAATTCAAAAGACGTAATTTTTATATACATACATTTTAATAATGTAGTAATATGTCTGTTTCCTTTTAGACTATTGTTACAAAATGTATATACTATAATTATTGTATACGATTCATCAAAAAACCTTATAGTATGTAATTGCAGGTTGTAGGTATTAGCAGAAACTTATTATGACAGATACCTATTTAAAATGTGCAGAATGATTCTTAACACTAAGTTCGTAAGAGCTAAAGTCGCTTAATACAATACGGTATCCATATCGTGTGCCTAATTAATTTATTTCGAATTTTGACAAGTATAAATTAAGCCAAGTATACATATGTTTGTGTAAACAATATACAGACTTAATTTTAACGGTATGTTTAATAATACATATAATAACCCATCAGTATACTTACCTATTTACCTATGTTGGTGTTGTATGAGACTACCTACTAATTCAAGTATTTACAAGTTGTTGCACTTCGAATCTATGTATAAGGACAGAGATATTGCCACTCAGTGCTCTGTGCTTACTCTGCTGGGAGCCTGCCTTGATAATATAGTTACAGTAATGAGATAAAATTTACGTTAGGCATCCCTAAGTTCATGACAGACGCAAATAAGATATTAATTCTATCAACGTGGCTGGAAGCCGATATAGCTAACTCATAACATTTATGTTGTTTCATGACGATAATGGAGACGAGTTATGACGCGCGACGTTTGCTGCATTTTAATAGAGAAACATTTGGTTAAAAAAACTTGATAGATTTTCAGTAGACAATAATTGCTTTTGATTTTAAACCAAATCTATATATATAAAAATCAATTTCTGTTCGTTAGTCTCGCTAAAATTCGAGAACGGCTGAACGGATTTATCTTATCTTGGTCTTGAAATGTTCGTGGAGGTCTAGGGAAGGTTTAAAAGGTGAGAAAAATCGAATATCTGCCGGGAAAACCGTAAAAACAGCCCTTTTCTTTTTCCCATATAAACGTTTTCTAAATAAAAATCAATTTGAACTTTATTGTAAAAAAAAAAAGTAACTTCACGCCTGTAATCCCCGAAGAGATAGGCTCACCACCTATTGCATAGTGGGAAGTAAACATAACCTGTCTACCTCTTCGGAGATGCCAGGAGTGATGTTACATTTTGTTTCTTGGTAGGTACGTTACTTTCAAACATGTAAAATAAACTGTATTAGTTACCAGACAGGTATGAGTCGAGCGGAGTTAATATTTTAGACAACCTCCGGCGCGGACGTGATGTCGATACCAATGTGGGACTTGGTGCGCACGTTCAAGCGATTCAAATAACCTCGTGTAAAAGGTAGTTTTGCTTGAGTATTTTAACTTAAGGAAGGTATTCGATAGATGAATGTGGCTTATGAGAGCCCAATTGGTTTTTGGATGCCAATATTCAGAGGCAGAATTATGCGGATGCATATTTAGCGAACAGCTCAAGATTTTACCTGCGTCTGTTTGATTGGATTCATAATTACCGACAATCCTATCCTGAACAGACTCTCCTTCTCCTTTTTTTCTATTGCTACTACTCCATTTATCCATTTGTTATGGTTATCTCAGTCATTTTTTTTTCATCCCAAATAAAAGCAGAAGGTTATTTTCATCCAAAACACCTGAACCCTTTTCAATGTTTTATTAAAGTGAAGACATTTTTACATCAGGCGCAAGTATATTATGGAGAGAGCATCGCTTTGGTGTATTTTTTGAGCTCAATAACATAAAGTTGCGCGAAAGAAACGTCAAGAGCCCGCCAACACATTATCGTCTCCCCTAGTGTTGCAAAGTGCGAAGGCGACGATGCCTATTTACTGACAAGAGGGTCGGCTACTCGTTTGAGTTGCCCTTTTTCTTGTGCAGAACTTGTCTCTAAATATACCCCTACCAAAGTAAACACAAGCTTCGAAGATCATAACTTTTGTAATGTCACCTAACTCAGTACAGACACTTTATAATAAGGAGCGTTCTTTGCAGGAGTTATCTCTAAATAAATCTTCACTAATGTAATACAAGCTTTAAATATTACATCTAATTAACAGCTCCAAATAATTCAGTTTCAACATATTATAACCTACATGAAGTCAATTGTATTGAATGTCGTGGTGAAAGTAAAAAAAATATATGAAATGTTTGTGAATAAAAACGCCTGACAGTAACGTATGAAATATACGTACAAAGGAAGACAATAGATCCAACACACCCTCGACATTTTCGCAACAAAATGATGAAAGCAAACGTAATTGTCTCGAGCGATTGAACAACAATAGTCAAACCTCTTCAAAAAACAAAAGCACAGAAAAATACAATTACGTAAATGAAATTCTAGTTACATCGCACAAAGTCTAGAGACACTGAAATAAAATCATCGTAAAAATTTGAAAATAAAAGCATCTGAATACAATCCTTGTCGTTAATATTATATGACCGTATTACTCCGTTACTCCATGATGTCACATCGCTCACATGACTGAAGTGACGTGCGTGCGAGTTTGCCTTGACTTTGAGTTATAGAAATTGTAACGTAGAACATATATTATGATATAAATTGTAACGTGGAACATATATTAGTTATTAGCTTAACAATTAATTATAAAACAAGTGTCACTATTAGTGTAATCCGTTTTGGTCATATTATTATTAAATGAAGTGCTAATTCTGTAACGCTTTTGGATTACCAAATGAATAAATGAAAAATATTGACTCCATACAAGTTGTAATGGGTCTCCAGGTTAAGCCTTCAATAAAACCTCTGAAAACTGTGTTATAATATCAAGACCATGCGTCTGGTGTCGTATGTGTGCCAGATAATAGCGTGGGGCGACGACGGCAGCCGCGTGTGCTAGCGTTGCCGCGCGCGCGCACTAGATTGCTGCGGGAAGCGCCGTTCACACGAGCACTGCGCACGCTCAATGCGGTGGCTGACCATATCGATTTGTTTCACTGCACACTGAACGAGTTCAGAAAGGTTGCCTCTTGTGTAGTGGAGAAATATAATTCATCTTGATCATCGCTAGTGATTTATCTTTGAATTGGTATTTATATTGGAAAATTTATGTATATTGTAGCTATTTGGGTTTTGTACATTTAAAATGTATTTAAGTTTAATTATTAAGTACAACGCTAACGCATTGGTATATCTGTAATGTTAGTTGTTAGTAGTAGAATAAGAAAATAAATAAATAAAGAAATAAAATAAATAAATTTGTGCCATTTGGTTTCCATGCTGTGCACTTCCATAAGTGCACAAGGCATTCGAACTGAGGCTTAAACTGTGGTAACTAATTTGTCATTCTTATCATGATTTATTCGTTTGTGCATTCGTTAATACTTATTACGTAACCGTAACATCGCGCCTGTATCCCCTAAGAGGTAAGTAGAGAGTAGCACATTTCTAAATTTCACCAGTTGCGCTTGCGTGTCACATGGCGGTGGCGGGCCTGAATACATATTGGATATAAATATATTACGCAATCACTTATGACCTTCGTATACCGATTCGTTTTCTACTCAAATAACATGAACTGATGTAAGGTAATATTTTTATTAGGCAATTAACCATTACTAGTAGTTTTATTGCTAGGTACTGGTTGGTACATCAAGTAGTGTATTTTATTTACGTTAAGTAATCAATAATATGTAAATATTCGAAGAACATCGTATGAAACGTTACGTTGGGTAAATAAATCGTGGATAATGTAATGCAGTTTTATTCGTTTACACCGTGTAATGGAATCGGATTATAATTTTCAAATTTCGAAGTAGGTTTTAATTTAAGTAAACGTGTGGCGCAAAGATAAGCACCGCGGTGTGTTCACTCTAAAACGATCCGTGAAAGCGATTCCAAAGTGTTTTTGGAAGTTGGAAATTTTCAAACTTTGAATTGTTAGAATTTGGGAACACAAATATTAGTTTACAATAATATTGAATGTAAATCACAAAATTTGATTTAGGGCTAAACGGATTTTTTAAAATATTTTAAATACGTACGAGTAATATGAACGCAATGTAACTTAATACAAAATATGTTGTGCTTTGAATGCAAAAAGCGCTACTTTAATGAAATTAACGGTCCGTCCCCTTGTGACCCCTCATTGAATTGCTAATCAGTCATTAAATTGATTAAGTCGAAAATTGTCATTAGCATTTATAAATTGCCTCTGAAGGTTGACGTTAAACGTGAAATGGTAAAGTTTGTACATTTACTCGCTTAGTTAAACATTTCTCAATCGGTTTGAAAATATTTTTATTATGAAATCTAATTCAATGCATATAATATGTATGTATATTAAATTATCGCATCATAGACAAGTGTTGGATGATATACAATCACTTGTGATTATGTTAATAATAAAAATAAAACTCAGGGGTAAATTGAATCGAAGATTATCGCCAATAAAGTTTGCCCATTTGATCGCATTTAGTTATTACTAGTATATATTATTAAGCTTAAAGAAACTATAAACTTATCTAAATTAAATATCAAGTGTACCGTTTAATTAAAACGGTGTGCAATTAAGTCCACTATAAAATTTGCGTCCAGAGACATAAACGTGACTTTGAGACTAATATAACTATAATTATGATATGTAATAATATATTTAATTCTGTCGCTCGCCTTCAGACTCGTTGGCTGCTTTTGGTGAGTTAAGAGCTAGCAGGTAAGTAATTATTTATTAAGTAAGTCATAATTTATACAAGAAGTGTAGTCGGTGCAAGATCGTATCGGACATTAATACCGTGGGAATATAAATCAACAACATGATCGTGGCTGACATTTAGTGTAATATCATATTGCTTCCTCGTTTTACATTTTGTAAGCGAATTAAGCTCCGTTTACTGTCATGTAGTTCGAACAGTTATATTGCGTATAAAACGAAATGCATATAAATCGTAATATATATAAATGGTAACGATATTTGCTAGGGTAGACGAGAACTACATAGAACATTCCAAATCGTCGCGTGGTGCTCTCATTGATCTATTCGATTTATGATCTTAAGATGCTACACCTTGTGTAACAATCAGCAATGTATGACGAAGTACAATTATAATTTTTTCTTTAAATCGTTGCTTGTGTACTCCACTAAAGTTTGAGTACACGGATACAAAATGGTACGATATCAGTATATATGTAAAAAAAAGAAAAAGTAACTTCACGCCTGTAATCCCCGAAGAGGTAGGCAGAGGAATGTAGCACATTCCCACGTTTCACCAGTTA
>DWFO01004748.1:0-11100 GCA_018246595.1 Mimoniades nurscia nurscia
AATTTCCCGCCAAACATTTAGTCAACACAGGGTATAAGTCAAGAGAACGAAATTGATTTTGTTTATTATACTACTATTACACCAGGGCAGTTACGGGGTGGGAAGAGAGCAAGGATCTGATCATTTTTTAACGAATTACACTTAAATCGTTAAAACAAATTCGCGGAAAATACGAAGGTGAGGTGAACGAAGTAATGAGTACTTCATTTGGACGACCGACCGCCTTTACGAACCAGTCTGGTGGAAGATTCTGAGAATCAGCCCGTCGTATATCAACCAATTCGGTTTTTACATTCGCATCGCCTATCATCCCTGTGACTATGCTCATCAAAAATGAATTAGCCACGTCTCTCATTACGCCTTGTCCAGCATTAACGAGTTCTATGAAAACGTATCCTCGCTATATTCTATCATCCAATCGCCGTAAACAAATGACGTTCTTCTGTGACGATTCATGCATCATTAGCACTCACTGTCCGAAACGAAATAAGAGCGAAACAAGTTCAAAATGCGTTTTACGCTCCGAACTGCCCCATTATGTACGAACATCCCTCGCTTCGAATAGGGCGTGCATCCGACCATGCGATGCCCACTACCTGCACTTAAAATGGTACCTGTGTATGAAATCCCAGTCCATATAATTACGTACAAAACGGATATAAACGAAATTGCTATAGGCGCTCTCCGTCCCGCTTTTGCAAATGCAATAATGTATACCTGTCTCGCTCGGGCCCGTTGATGTCTTTTACAGCACGCTTTAGGACCACTACAAATGTATGTAAATAGTTCTGGGTATAGTAAGAATAGCAATAATAAAATATAATGTTTATTTAATAAATAATAAAAGGGGAGTTCAAGAAATATAATTATATTACAGAAACTTCATTCGCCTATTTGCGGTGACTCTAACGACTTAAGTATCTAAAATGTAGTACAGTGTCGGGTTAATTACCTTGTAACAAGAATATTTGATATACTATACCCAGAGAACGGTTTCAAGTTTAATGCAATTGGCACATATACGTATATTGTTAATGCTGATAGTATAAGAATAGAGATACCTGAAGTTGCTCTCTGCCTACACCGTAACGTACCTGGCGTGATGGTATAATAACAATTATAGCAAACTTGACGACTATAATAAATGATGCATACCGAAAACTTTCAATCAATCGGAAATTAAAAAATAAATACGTTATTCCTTATAAGTCGTTTCGTATAAATCAAAATGCAGGGAAGGATCGGATGCGCGGGAGAGGAGGCATCGAGATTCGAGATTCACGAAGGCCTCGCCACGAACCTGCCTGGATCGAATTACCCTACACGGCGCTGCTTTATGCAGACATTCGGACAAATAATGAGCTTTCCACTTTTATATCAAGCAGGTTTACATACAGGTTTTATATTAAAACGTGAGACATCGAAGTGAAAGATTCCATTGATGTTAGAACTACGCTTTGAATATTAATAACACGCGCTACATTTTGTTGAAAAACCAAATTTACGTTTGTTGGATATAAATTCTACATGCACTGTAAATATAATGTTGAAGTAAAATGGTTTTAATTCATAAAATCACACAAAAACAAACTTCAGCATATCCTTACGTACCTTCGCGCTGTGAAAGAGAGCGCTGCCTTTAGTCGATTTCGCCTTCGTCATTTCGATTGTTAGATATTCGTAGTAATTGTCGAGAACACAGTTCTAGTCACAACACTTTCAAGACTTTCATCTTGTCAACAATCCATTTATGTCCGCGAGGGAACTGAACACTTCGCACGCGGCGGATTCAAACAGTGTTTACAAAGGGAGATCGTACGTGGGAGTGTAGCGATGCGCGTACGCCGCCGTGCACGCCAGCGCTAATTCGAGCGGCGGCGTAGTAACGAACTAACATATCCAGCGCCTCTAGCGGTTACGTCTCGAAACTGAACTACGCTGGAGGCTCTAGCCTCGAAACCGCCATTTTGTTTATATGACGATGGTCGCCCGCGGGAACACAGGAATAATGGATAATAACAGATGAAGAATATTTACTTATTTTCGGAAAGAGAATACTTTTACAGGGTTGTAAATTATTTATAATTTTAATAAAGTTTTATAGTGCATTTTACTTCTTTTTATGTGCAAAACAATTGAGATTACAACTTGAGATGGTATTGAATATATATGTATAAGCTAACATCTGTCACAATAGCATACATACTCGTATATATATAAAATCGTATGCTTTTGTATATTTTATCAAAATGATTATGTAAATCTAGCTGAATTACCTATCATTAAGCGTCTTACTAAAATCCGTAATCAA
This sequence comes from Mimoniades nurscia nurscia, assembly GCA_018246595.1. Classification (NCBI taxonomy): domain Eukaryota; kingdom Metazoa; phylum Arthropoda; class Insecta; order Lepidoptera; family Hesperiidae; genus Mimoniades; species Mimoniades nurscia. Next base: position 2,312 of record DWFO01004748.1, read on the forward strand.
TACGAAGAGGCACGTCGAACTCTGGTCGAAAAATAAACCATATTACGTGCTTAGCATCTTAATTTTTTTGTTTATCAGAGCAGGTGCGTTTGAGAAAAAAGTTCGTCAAAACCTACTGGGGGAAGTTGAACCAGTGTTGACAGGGCGATGCTTTGTGCAATAGAGATATACAAGATATTTTATCTCTTATTTTCAATGCACCTTGCAGTTTTTTGGGAGCTTAAAAACACAGGTATCATTGTGATATACATATTTTGCATTTTTATTTATACGAATACGTTCAATACAAAGGCGTAGTTTTGTTGTACATAACTTTGAAAATAAATATCATCAAAATAATATGAAAAGGGAAAGAAAATAAATGTTTCTATACATATATAATACTAAGAATACAACATAAGCGCCACTGAGAAATTCAGGGTTCAAATCCCGTGTTCGGTAGTAGGTATTGGATTTTTCTAACTTAAATTGTCTAATTAAGGCTCGGAGTCTGAATTTGTGGCCGGTGCATGGCAATAGGCTTACTCCCTATTCCACGGTGGAACGTAAATGTAAATAGTAAAATGTGGGCTGTACTACACTCCTCTGTCTACGTCTTCGGGGATTATAGGGATGACGTAATGCTTAAATTTATGTGTATTTTTTGTATCCAATACATTATTTATGTTTCCTGTGCATACATTTAATATGCTAAATTCCATACAAGGCCACACCCAAAACAAGTGTTATTTGAGTTGCATTGGAAAACCCATATCACAAAAACTAGCTTTACAAAAAGCTTCTTAACTTTAGCAGGCCATTAGTATCAACCTTGAAATTCGTAAATGTTATTAAATTACATATTTTAGATCAATCAGCTAAATACATACATATCGTTTTATTATTGAAGGGACATATTTAATTTTAGTGTAATATTTAGGTTCAGCCATTGTCTATGTTAACGATATAAAAGGGATATAAAGGGAATGAAAATGAATGTGGACATTTCCTATGGAACAGAAGCACAATTTAAAAAAATAAGGTAAAATATAATTTAATTGCAAAATAAACAGGCCGATAAAAAATACAGAATTATTTTTCTTATATTATCAGGCATTCGTCTATGTTGCAGTATAATGCTTTAGTATGGGTCTAGACGCAGCGTGGTTAAGGTAAAAAAAATAGAGTGCAGATTTTAGTACGCTAAGTTTAAGAACTCTATGAAGCAAAGGTGGTTTGACTTTATCTAGACATGCATGCAACAAATTTAGTAAGCATTCGTGTGTAAAATTTTAAAGTCCTCGACACGATTGTAGAGCGCAAAGTATCTATGAAACTAAATAAAGCCAGCCACGTTAAGCTTTTGGTTGGCGACAAAATTATAGAAAATTCTTGTGCGTAGGCGTGGTCCGTGACTTACATTAATGTATTAACGAGTGATTCTTGTTATTTGATTTCAATAATTTTTATTAACTAATTCACTGAAAATTATGGAATTAACGATAAATCATGAACTAGTTACGGAAATCCATTCTATGTACTTAGATGTCTTTGTTTCAAAACAAATGTCGTTCTTACAAATTTCCACTCTCAAGGTTTATAGTCCTTTGCACCTAGATATACCTCTAACATCATTTGAATAGAATGACGTCATCACAGTGTTTCCAACACGCCTGCACGAAGCTTTGAAACAAAGGATTCTAGTTTCCTTCATCTTAAACAAAGCTGCGGAATGTTTATCTACAGATATAATTTAAACAAAAGTCAACTACAATAACCATAGTTTAATAACGGGGATGGCTTCATTACATTAATCCAATATTTGGATTAATATTCTCCTATAACAGCAATGCGCTCGAAATACATAAACACTAAGCAAAGTTATTTTCTAGGCTGCATTATGTAAGCAAATTCAAAACAATAAGTATGGTCGCCTAAAGTATTAGGCATATTGTATTCAATTTTTGTAAGGAACCGGATACAGATTTCGTGCTGAGCCTTCATATAATCCGTATTGAATCATAATTAATTTCACGCTCGCATTACGTTAATGGGTGTAAAAAAACTACTATAAGATGAAATAGGCACAGGTTCGAAATGGGTCGAACTAGAGTAGCCATACACCCTGCATGGAATTCCAGGACATGGAACCTTAATATTCCAGGCCCTTTACGGAGTAAGCAGATAGCATAGAGGGTCAAATATTTCTATCTGTTTAAACATTACGTTCTACTTCTAAATTCACCACTCTCTTTTCAAGCCCGTTACGGAGGCTTCCAACTCCCCCATCGGTCAGTATTTGACCTGTTTGTTAGCCTTGGTCTCCCTCGACACCTGGGAGTTGAATCGTTGAATCGATTGGTGTACAATTATATAAATACGATCTCAATTATTTATCAATGAAAGTCACTGTGATCACGACTCTCACTTCCGGTAGCATATCACTAAAGTACTTTATAAAGCACACTTGCTATACAAACGTGTTTAGCTTAATGACCCGCTTGATTTTCAGAAATAAGAATTGAAATAAACTTTATCGTTTACTTGACAATTAGAATCTGACTGAATTTTTAATGCCTATCCATTTGCTTATTTTCAGATTCTCACTTCACTTTCATTCGTAGGTACTCTTCGTCGTCTTTATTTTCATCATTATCAACTCATTATCTACTTTCCGTCCAGACACGAGTTCATGTTAGTGTGACGGATTAAAGCAACTCTACATTCATAAGGTCAAAATCAATATGGTCACGTATCTGAATAATTAAATGCAAAAAAATATATTTATTATACATATAAATTATTCAAATTATTCTTGTAAAAATTAAGAAATGTCCCATTTTTTTTGTAATAACTGGGGACACTTAGCGTGAACCCACCTGGATTCTTATTCCTATTTTCATTCCTCAGTAATCGATGTTCCGATTATGCGCACACTCTCGTCTTGTTACCTGAGAAATGTCAGACCTTGCTGACAGGTGAATCCCTTATTTAATCCCGCTATTTCTACATAAGAAATATTATGCGTAACCATACAAAAACTTTCCATTCCTGAGGCTGCTGGAGAAGATCTCTCTTACGTATAAGCATTGAAATTGTACATCTCTTTTCTTTTTTTCTATTGGTTGTTTTTCAGTAGGTATACTAAATTGTTGAAAAATTAAACTATCCTACTGATTTTACAGATAGGAATAATCACCCACACTGACATATTGTCACTCCATAAAGCGTAATATTTGTGGCTGGTCATCTTAAACGCGAAACTCTAAGAAACACGCATTGCTAATAAGCCAACATCTTAAAAAAACTTCTCTGCGGTCGTATCATGCTACATTATTAATTTTATAAAGACTTAAACCGTTCTTCCCTTTTATATACAGCTTCTTTACCTCAAGATTCACGGCAGAAGCCTTAGATTAATTGGCTTACATGTTCACAGCACACATTCCTCGTACGGTATACAAGGGACTGTTCATAAAAAAAGCCCGAGCAACAAGGCATGTCATTAACGTATCGTACTTATGTCTAGCCGAGGGGTAATTAGAGAAAATGTGTTAATAACCGCGTGGTCGTCTAGACGATTTATGTATGCTCAGTGTATGACCACTCGCTATGTTTGTTGGCCTGACGTATTACTCATTGAGTAATTGCTCTGCATTCGCTTTTTTGTGAGCTCAGGTGTGTTGTTTCTAGTATTAGTATCACATTCATTTTTGATTATCAATTGTTTTCCTGGCGTCTTTTCTGCATTTGTATTTTCTATAATCATTTGGTATTATTTTTAGGGTTTTAAACAATAGGTGCCACTGCTTTTACAATAAAGAGATTAACTGTATATTCTCAATTAATATTAATATTACTTACTAAAGTAACAGTGTGCATGTGTTATGAATTGGGAATAAGAGAATGATTTATTTAATGCATATCAAATTTACACAAATGTTAAGGAAATCTGGGCTAAAAAATACAATTTTAGGGAATACTTTGCTACTATTTAGATACTCACAGTGGTCAGGCAAACATTTGTTTTACGCAAAGTAACGCCTTATTCTATTAATCAGCCAGTCTTCCACAGTTGTGTTAAAATAAACATTATTAAAAACAATTGGTTATAAACAATACGGTGTAACATATATTTGAAGCACATACTTATTCACATTGATTTAAGAAACAAAGAAAATTAATATTCTAAAATACTATGTAGTAATACTAAAAGTATAAGAGACATGCATATTGAAGAGATTGAGTAATATTTGAATATTAAAAAATATTTCATACAGATCACCACGAAAGAAAAATTGTGCATCGTTTTCAATACAATTTCGTTCGAGGCATGAAATACCACTCAACACGCCCAACTCGTCGAGCTGACAAAAAACCAATTATGATTCGTTTTATTACAAGGAGTTCGTTGTTGCCTGTTTTCAATATATAATCACAATAACGACGAGGATATCAACTTCATAGCTGATTCTTATTAAACGTAGATGTTATAAAATGAAAGCAAAAGAAATGATTTTCGGTGTATCAAAATAATAGGTACCTACTGCTTACATACTCGTATTAAAATAAGTACTTATACATTTCTGAGTAGTAAATAATTGATTTTTTTAATGAATAATCAGAAGAGGAATATTATGAGAACTGATTATATAATATAGAATATTATAAGAAATTTTTCAAATTGTATTTCAACTGAAGAACTTAATTGTATCTTGACGAGAAAATGAGACCGCAGAACATTAAATCCCGCGTCTAGTCTTCATTATGTTCTATCCTTATGAAGTTACTAATATGCAAAAAATATCCAATGAATCCTCCATACACAACGCAAGTACCTATCACCGGCGTGGCCACATCGTACGCATCTATAGTACCAAACCGGTTTTTTTCAAGCCTTTTCTTAAAAATAGTATATAGTCATCTCGCTCACTCCCGCAGCGTGGAAGCCTTGCTAGAGTGAAAAAACCGTAATAAACTATACACGCTAACGATAACGATGACTTTTCGTACTGACCGAGACCCGAGCCGTGTATGACGTTGTTTGAATTCATAGTAACTCGTAGTAAAAGCAAACGAGATTCTGTGTAAGAGGTACCTACTCACTAACTTCACTCAAAAACTAGTTTACCGTTAAGGAAACGTTCAAACGTAGGAAGCGAAAAGCAATACAACAAAGATACATTTACTTATATACATACATATTACACATAGAATTGGTTATACAAATTGGGAATGCTAAATAGGTTTCGAAGGGTGAAAGGCTATTTGTTTTAAGCTATACTTTGGTCGATATTGAGTCATTTGTATAACTATTCGGAATCAACGAATTTTTGTGATTCCGAATACATATGTATATGTAAACATAACTCCATATCGCCCAAAATGTCGCTTAAAACAAATAGCCTTTCCCCCCCAGGTTTGTATTTTTGAATTCAAGTAAATATTGATAAGAAAATGGAATTTATTATTTACAATTTAGTATTCACAGTCAGTATATTATGTAGTATTACTACAAATTATTATATAATATTATTTCGAATAACACTGCTGATCGGGAGGTTCTGGGCTCTTTCCTTGAGTCGGGTACTTTTGGGTTTTTGATATGAAATTCCTAATAGCAGCTCTGTATCTAGATTTGTGTCCGTTGTTGCTCTATAGCAAGGTATAGAAAATCCTCTGCCTGGCTCTTCAGTGAAATACAAGGATGATGGTATTTATCACTACATGACAAAAACATCCTGACCATTGGACTATTAAAGATTTTAATTATTAAAATACACTTCTTCAGTGTGAATTGGTGCTAATAAGAGTAAGATGTCGACTCTATCGAAAGTTTTGAAGTGTTTTGATAATTTTCTTGAAAACTTTTGGAAATTATAACAAAAAAGCTAATACCGAATGGTTACTGTACTCACTTCTAAATGATTTCCAATTTAAAGTATGTATATAAATCCTTTATTTGGAGATTTCCTTTTTATATTGTCAGTTACATTAAGTATGAATAGATACGTATAAGTAATAGCGCCTGCAAAAACTATCGAGCAATAGCACTCCAGCGAGGCAATAATTGCAATTATTGTAGGAGCATGTACTACACCTATGTTCTTGAGAAACAAAACATGCCTATTATTATAATATTTTTATTGTATCACTTTAAGTAATTTTTTACCCGCGTTGACTGGTAAAAATTACGTCCTGAAGAAATAGGTCCCACCATAGAATAAGTGGTGAGCTTATTGCCACTATATATATATAACAAAACATCACATATGTAATGCCCAAAAAGGTAGGCAGAGCAGAATCTATGCATCTTAAAGTTATCCATAATGTTTTGAAAGGTGTGTGAAGGTTGCCACCCCTTATCCGGACATTACGATAGCGTAATGAGGTATTGAACTTGGCGGATTTTTGCGCGGGTTACATTTATTTCCACTGCGCTAATATTATATTTCTTCAAAAATAGAACCGTTATGTCATTTCAGATCCATCTGTCCTATTTTATATTACTTACTGATGTTAGTGAACTATGGCACTGTCGTCAGCTCAGTTATATCGCGTAAATTATTCGTCCCATAATATGTATCTACCTATAACGTGTCCGCCACCTACCCGCTTCCACCCTATATACTCCCACATTTCACCAGTTACGTTTACATCCCACCATGGTATAGGCGGTAAGCCTACTGCCATATACCTTACCCAACACATCAACAATTATAAAATCATCAGCTCAAACCATCTCCTAAACTGTTTAAAGAAACAACAGCGAAAAGAAAACGAATTCACACTTCCGATACTAGGTATCTAAGCGTCGGAAACAACTTTCTATGACAAACCACTTAAAACTGCGGATGTTACGTATATGTTCTACAAACAAACATACCGTAGGTGCAGTTAATTCAGGGTAACCTGTTGTTTTACGGTTAACTGTTATATAACATAACGTAACGGGTATACTTTCTCGAAGGATAAGGCAGAGGAATGAACACTCCCACTATTCCCCAGCTATTACTGTCCAGTTAACCAGTAATTAATATTGTTACACAAGCTTTGCATTTCCAATGGCTATCGTTTTGGCGCATCTATTGTGTGTCGCAATGAGTTCTCGGATTCACACTTTCCCATATTGATGCTTTGACACGCTTCGAACGGGGCTGTTTATAGAGAAACCGATTATTTTAAACGTACTATCTATATAGATTATATGAAAATATTTTCATCATTATCAGCGTATTTCACTCGACCGCTACACATAGGCCTCTCTTGGGGGCTTACGCCCACAATGGCCACGCGGAACATGAGCGTTAAAGATCGCAGAGCAGAACAACGATCTGTCTCGTATGGAATGTACATCAGATTACAGGGAAATATACGAATTTTTTATACATTATGTGATCCACACAAGTTTCGGTTTTGGCCAAAATAAGAAGAGCAGTCGTATATTCAGTCACCCTTGGCTTCAAATCGAATTTAAATCGAATGCTACGTATTTAGAAGTAAAATTTTATCGTGACACTTTCAACGTTCTGTTAAGTACTCCCATTGTCCTATAAATTATAGGACCAGCTATGATTAGGTTCCAACATATGACACATATTAATTAAATGTTTCTATGCCAGACGGCCGAATACATTATCGTAATATGAGTAAGGCAGAAATCGTCTTATGTATAGATAGATCTTTGCAAATGTGTGCACTCACTTTTCGCGGTTCTCACGACACCGTGTCATTTACTGTTTACTGATAAAATTTTGCAAACATCCTGCACAGCTTCATGTTACGTCGTGGCTGCATAACTTATTATTTTAGATTAATCGATTGAATAGAAATTTGGACATCTTTTCGTTTGACATCATTTTGAAAAGATGGACACATTAAAATATTATATTAATAGCTGTGATCCCCGGTATTGCGCACGCACCATTTAAAAAAACCCCAGATGGATAATTAATAGTATTTTAGCACAGACAATATGTTAAGTCATATGTTGCATAAGTAAGCATATTAATTTTCGCTGTACCGCGCAATTCGGCGAACCCGGGACCTCTCGATAGGCAGTCGTAAGTACAACCAACCGACCATCGAAGCAGTAACTTACTTTACAAACACCTATACTTAAGGGTATCTATCAAACACGTAGTAATAGAATTGGTCAATTACATCATAGAAGATTTCTTATTCATTATAACTTTTGATAGACAGTCCTATCTTTGTTTTATGTGTTGTAACAGGTAGGTAACACCCGATAGGGAGAAACTTGCCTCGCTGCTCAGAACAATGGAACAATTACATACTTGCTACAAAAACTGAAAAATAACTTTTTATTCACCCGTTCATAGTCCGTTCAAAATACTTTCACCGGAATATGTTTTCGAATGTTAATTTTCTCCAGACAATACGTAACCTCTTACAAAATAACAATATGACGCAAATCATATGTTTTATTTAAATAAACAATTTATTGTGACACTTTAGTAATAAAGTTGTAATAAAGATCAAATTTAATTCCAAATGGCATTTCCTGTGAGTCAAGCCTGGGTTGATTACGAACCCAGTCTCACTTTGTAAGAGTCCGAACCAAGTTTTGAAATGTTTAGACTGATTGATTGTTTAGTTATCATTTACTTAGCTATCTAATATCAATTATTACCAAGCAGCATTCCTAGTAAAATCTTAGCAACAAGATCTGCTTACCCGAAAATGGAATTCTAAGATCACTAGACTGCCTCGTTGGTTGTGTTGGTTGCAAGTGCGACTGCCGATCGGGAGGTCCCGGGTTCGATTCCCGGGTCGAACACTACAAAATT
>DWFO01004749.1:0-11098 GCA_018246595.1 Mimoniades nurscia nurscia
GGTACTAAATGCATGCAATTGAACTACATTTGTATTGGTGGGTTCTGATATCCTTACCAAGTTTTAACTTATGCCCCCAGTTTTTTGCGGTACCGATGTAAATGATAATGGTAACGCGTTCGTCTTGTTCCTGTATGCTCAGTGATGACTTTCCAAGGAAAAGACTTAAATTCTTGAGGGTTCATTGTAATTTTCCTGAAGTGCGCAATTTACGCTACTGCCGATAACGGCTTCGTTGGCGCATCTGGTGTCATTGTTCGTGGCTGTTTGGTTGGTGTTAACATCGTCGACGTCGTCATCGTCGTCGTCATCTAATCGTCCGTCTTCGTAGGCGAGGATAATGTCTATGTCTATTTCTTCATCAGCAATAATTACCTCCTCACTGTCTGCTGCTGCTGTCATCGTGGCGGCCACGTTGAACACTCTTGCGTATTCGTCCAATTGTCGTTGAATTCCGTATTCGTCTCTTCTTCTTCATTTCTACCAATTCGGCTTCTAGTTTTGCTTCGTGATCGCTCTCGTCCGGAGTCTCCATTCCGTTGTCTTCGGTATTCATTGTTTTCATTTTCCCCGTTCTCACGCGCGAGTACGTTTACGCTCGTTATGATGTGGTGCGCGACTTCGAAAATTATGTACCTGTCTGTTTAGCGCCGCCCCTTTTTGACCCGTCTCCGTCTATCTTAGATACGCATCGTTGGCCTTGCCCTTTGCATCTGCCATGCGTTGCCTTTCACTTCTATTATTATTTATTTTTATGTAATCTCTTTGTCTAACGGTTTTTTAAACTTGGCACTGTCCCGAAATAGGTTAGGTAGATACATTTGATTTTACATTTGTCTGGTGTACTAGTATGTACTGGAACGGAGTGATAATCTGATTTAGATGTTAAAGGTTTAGATGTATGATATGAAGAAGAGGTTGGCTGTATAGCGTCGGGTTACAATCCAAAACGAACGTGCTAAGAAATCACTCAGTAACTCAAGCTTAGTTTTATTTTCGTGACTGTCAGTTGCATAAACCACTCATTTTCAATGTGTGGTTGAGTTTGTTTAAAATACAGTAAAATAACTCCGGAGAGTGTAAATACTCTTTTTGTTTTAGTAAACGTGTAGTGGCGACACAATTGCGTACACGCGAAGTAAAAGTAGCCAAACTCTTCAGATCTAATGTCAGATTTGACAAGTTTTTGAGAGCCGCCACCTCATGGAATACGATCAGCTCTGGACGCGCGAAGCACTGTTCAAGGAGTAGTAGCACGTCGTCCGGCGCCTCTGTGGCTACCAGAAACGATGTGACCACCTCGCGCGCCGTTCCGTGCAACGCTTGTTGAAAGCGGATGACGTTCTCTATAGGAGAATAAAACGATTTAGTTATGTCATAGATCCGTTTAAATTGTAGCCATTGGGACGGGTGGCCGGAAAACCGTGGTAGGTCGATGTGCTGAGGCTTCCTCGTCCGTGTCTGTTCGACGACGAGTGCCCTTTTAGCAGCGGCCGTGTCTACTATGGCGTTTATAGTGTCTTTTATATTTGCAGGTGATAATGTAGCGTTATTCAAATCTAATGGCATATGTGGACATGTACTCTCTAGCATGTTAGGCACATGATCGAGTCGGACCGCTGGATGAGCGTCTGCCTGGCTGGGCAGTCCAGATGAGTGGCCGTCCTGAATGTGATCAGGTTGTACCGTGTTTGTTGTTGTTGAGTATCATTGTCCGAAAAAGAAGCAAATTCGTTCACCTGGCTATTGCAAGTAGCTACTGCCTTCCAACTTCAACACGCGAAAATGATGAAGAGGGACTTGTCGGCGGAGTATATATTATCTTCCAGAAGAGTAGCCGTAGCTTTTCGCATTTTTATTAACTCACGGCGTTTCCGAGATTTTTCTCGCTACATTTTTCTTATTTGTCGTTGTTTTCTGGGTGTATATTGGTCAATCGTTTTAATTTCACCTCTCTTTCTTTCTTCTTATAGTAGGTGGTGTTGAAAGCATTGGAGGACATACATCTCTTACTGATAGTGATGCATCTACTGATGGCGTTAATATGGATAGTGATGTAACACTATCTGGTGTGTTCGTAGTTGTTCACTTGAACGAGCAACTTCTTCATTTGATGAATCAGAGAAATTTACAGAAGCTACAAAATATTTCTGTCACAAGGCCATAATCCCGTTGCTTTAAAATCATTTAAAGCAATATCCATGCGAGCTGACCTAGGATATTCTTTTCCAAGCAGCTCTGCAACATTAGCTTATTTTATGACTTGCCACTGCCAGGATTTGAGCGTAACCACATTGATGCGGTTTCATTGTAACAGCTTTTTAATGACTTAAAAAACAATCTGTCTAGCGGCTATAGGCGACGTGTTCTGTGAGCAGGAAAAGAAAGCATTATTATGCCATAGTCGCGAGCTATCTGGATCGCTTCTAGATTTTTGGTATGTGTGCTATGACCATCTATCAGAAGTAATATTTGTTTTCGGTTCTTTTTGTCTAATTTCGTGCACTTGATAAAATGTTGAAGACAATTAACAAAAATTTCCCATGTTATCCAACCATTCTTTGAACAACCAAATGCTGTGTTTGGCGGAGCTCCATTCTTTCAAGGCATAATTTAGTCTACTGCGCTTAAATATCAACATCGGCGGTATAAATTGTCCTGCTGCATTCATTGCGCATACGCAAGGCCCCATTCTTCACTTGTGATTGCACCTACTGGGTGTTTACCCTTTTGAGCAATAATTTTTAAAAGCTTATAAACGGTAGATGGTGCAGTTTTATCCATATTATGTATTTCATGTGCAGCAAACTTGTATTTGTCCAGTATTTCTTCGTACTTATCAAAAAAGTCATTGACGCGTTCTTTATTGAACCCTTTACTGCTCTTTCATAAATCTGTAATACCACTTTTTGCCTGCCATTTTGTTTTCTTTATTAAAACGAGGTATTATTTTTCAGCAAGCTCGAAGGCAAGTTTCTTACATTCAGTAGTGGTTAGTCCAAAAAAACACGACTCCAAGTTAATTAAATGCTGGAGTCATATCGTTAGGTATTACGAATTTTTTGGTCTTATTTAACCCTTTTAAATGCCGTCGCAAGGTAGGCTTCGGTAAATTAAATCTTCCATTTGCTACATTAAATCCAATTTCTCCATTCCGATGTTTTTCCAAAGCTTCATTCATATTCTCTTGCTTCCAAGTATTATACTTTCTCTTTGCCATTTGCCGGTAATAAATATTTATTACCGGATCAAATGATAAGCAATTAATTAAATAACTTTCTTAATATCTAAGTCGTACCGGTACGAGTAAGGGAATTTACAAAGGTACAACTTGAGTAACGAAGTCTTCCAAGTTTAAATCAAAATAATTGACGTAACCTTAAAATGTACTTCAGTTTCAATATGCCTAAATCATAGTCTAAAAAGTATAACAAATACATGTTATCATAAAAAAAACCATAAACATTATGTTCCTGCCGTAAAAAACTTACAAATGTGACATAACTTTTAATGAAAACTGTGAAAACAATAACAGTTCCAAAAATACAAGTCATGAAAGTACGTCGATCCTGCAGGATGTTCGTGTTGTTAACAACAAAGAAATAAGCATCAACCAGCCAGACCAATTCAACCAGACCAAGTCAAATGCTGATGGAACTGACTACAATAAAATGAAAGGAAAAGAAAACTCCCCAGCAACCCAATTACTCGTCCAATTGGCACAAAGTGAAGACAGTCCTCAACCATCTACATCGGGTTTAAACACCAAAGAAATAAGGAAATCGTTGCAGTCTTTATGTCCTATACCAAAAAATACTCAACGTAAGAAAAACACCGTGCAGAAGGCAGTAGAAATCACTTCAAGTCCATACAAAAATAAGTTAGAGGAAGCAGTTACTGTTAAACAAAAAAAGAATACAGAAAAAGATGAAAAAAGTAAGAAGCAGATAAAACATAAAAAAGCAAAAGGGGAAAAGAAAGAAAGAAAACAAGGTAACAAACGTATCCAAAGGAAACATATGGTGAAAACTCAGAAAAGAAAAAGATCTTCTTCTACTAGTAGTGATGACTGTGAGGATGTAGTTTTAGAGCTGAAAGATGATAGTGAGGATGTTGACGAAGAAAATGTTTGTGCTTTATGTGATGGTCACTACTTCGACAGAAATGGCCCAAATGTTGACTGGATTCAGTGTATTCGTTGCCATAGATGGGTCCACGAGACCTGTACATCGAATCCTGATATTTGCGATAATTGTTTGAACTAAAGTAGTACAGACAAAGAAAGAATTTGATCTCATACTAGTAATTTACGAATAATTCACCAAATAATAATAAGTTTGATTATTAATTTTTTATTTTATTTTATAAGAAGTTAATATTGTTTTGAGATTTTTTTATTGAGAACGATTATGTTTGATAACTATATAATTTTGATATTATATAAATGTTGATATAATTTTTGTTAGCATATTATTCCAAATTATAATTAAAACGTTATTAATAAAAACATTATATTTTATTTAAACCCTTTTTCAAACAATTTAGCAATTGTATTGATTTAAAGTCACATAACTATTTAGTGGTACAATTTACCATACCTGTGGTACAATTAATCGGACTGGTCGGATAAATTGTTCCAAGGGCAAGCTTCTAGAAAAAAATATGTTAAAAATATTATGCAAATAGATATGTTACTGATTTTGCTGGAAAAGTTATACGAGATTCTAAGCTTTGTTATACACGAGAAATAATATTTTTAAATCAACATTAAAACGAGTTATATTTGTAAATGTAAAATGTGGTACGATATATCCGACTCTCCCCTACATATGTGGTGATAATATGCGAAATAAAAATACGCTCTATATAACATCATGCATGAGTGATCTTTTCTAAATATACCGCCTTAAAGCTAAAATTGTTCTATAATGCACTCATATAATACCTATATACCTTCATTCGAATACTACACACAAAACCGACACAAGACTTGTTGAAAAGAACATAGCAGCCTCGGTGATGTTTCGCTGAAAATAAATAATAATTCAATTCTATTTCACTCTGAACTCTTATATGTTTCCTGTCCGTAAACATTTTCCGCCTGTTGCTGGCAATAAACGTCAGAACGTCGCAGGAGCGTCGTATAATTTCAGTCGCGACGAATCTGCCGCCACGCGACTCTTCTCCGCGCGTCGTCTGTTCACTTGACATCATTTCAATTGTATTATTATCTTTCTCAATCGGATTTTTCCTTTGAATATATTATGTCTATGCCCTTTTTACGTTCTTCGAATCGTACGAGTCTGTTATACGCAAGGATTTTTTTAAAACGAAATCCATCAATTCAGTAATATTCACTGGGTGGCCAAATTTATTAGGGACACACACATTTTTTTATATTTTAACTCATTCAATATAGTTCAACATACAAAAAAAATGTGTGTGTGCCTAATAATTTAGCCATCTACTGTATGTTGGCTGTTGTTACACTGACCGATAGGAGATCCAGTAGTAGTCTCGGATGTGGACGAATGCATGAATGCAGAAGAAGCTCGTTGAGTGTTCAAATATTCGGAAATTTCACTGTCTCTGCTCTCCGCTTATCCCAAAAGGGATCTGACATATATGGATGATATAATAATAATACTACTGAAAACCGATGTAAGAAAGTGAATGGTAGCGTGATGGATGAAAGAGTGGGATAGCCTTCTCGTACATGTCTGTTCATTTCCGATCAGGATATTTATTGGAACCACCGTTTTTCTGGGACACGAAATTACATTTCAAACAATTGAGTAATTTAAGTTGTAAGTAAGCAAGTAATGTATGTGGTTGTTTAAACAATTGTTCCCGTTCGTACACAACATGGTCACCGCGCTTCTGGTATTTGCATGATAATAACTACATCCTAGCAATCTCACGCTTTTATACCCGTGGAAAATCCTTGTGGAGGTATTTCCTTATTTTTTTTACAATACATCTACATAGATTTAGGCATGTTAATGTGGCGAGCGCGGATGAAGAGTGCGAAGAATGTACTAGAGTACACGCACGTCAGTCTGCAAAGAGACGTTAGGCACTCTATGTTTTCTGCTTAACACATCAGGGATTTGGTATGGTAGTATAATAATAATAATATCTGCATAAATGACACACACTAAAGGTGAATTTTAAGATAACTACATTGCATTCGAACGTTTGTATGGAATTGTTGATTCATGTTTTATTCGTTGTTGGCCTATGAATATTAGATATCCCGTATGATTCGTATATAGAAATTTTTAGTCATTAGTTTTTACCCTCGACTTCGGCCGCTCCCTCGTGGTAATAATAGATGCTCCCGACGTCGGCGACGACAAAATATCGTCAATTCCACAGTTCCTTTTTGTATGGCGTATACGTTGTCACGAACTCCATATTGTTTCAGTTTAATTAATTGTCGTTCTGTATACCAGAACCTGATCAACCTCAACTGACAACTGGTGTCCTATTTGACAATAACGTCCTATTTGAATCTGCTCGTCGCTCGCGATCACTGCGGATATTTAATAGCTATCAGCTTAGTTAATCGCTGATCATATAACATAGTAATGTGTATGTCATACGGTGTTTTAATATGTGCCTTCTCATAGTATTTTTAGAAACCATAACGACCTCGCGTTAAGGTAATATAAATTTTCTACATAATTATAATAAGTCAGTTGCGACACGGTCACAAATTGTATGTCCAAGCTTTGCATATTTCCAGTTGCGACTTGTGGGCTCGGTCGGAGTCTGTCAAGTCTCGAATGTTTAAAAGTAAGTATGAGTTGCTAATGTGAAGGATTACGAAGATAAATGACCGAACGAGTAAAGTCACTGCTACTCATTAATTAATGTGTGTTTAATTAAAAAAAAAAACTGAGCTACTTTTGTCGTTCCGCTGTTGGACACAAAAATCGTTCTCATTCAGAATGAAATCGGCTAAAGTAAAAGTCTGCGACGCTAGAGCCAAGTGCGGGTTGACAGACTTCGCACACCTTTAGAAAATTGTCGAGAACTCTATCATAACCAAGTTTCCTCACAAAAATGAAGCATGTCATATATACTCTTAAAACGCATATTTTGCGAAAAGAAATGAGTACGAACATATTTGAACCCAGAACGAGGTTGTAAATGTAAAAGTTACCCACTTTATTTCATCGAGTTTATTTTAAATGACTTAAGAATTATCATGCAGCCGCCAGTCTCACAGTCTATATGAGGATTTTATGTATTTAAAAACAGCAACAATGTAAACTTAAATAGAAAAAAATACATCTTGTTGCACCATGAGGCAGCATGACGGACTGAATTTGGTGAAAGCCATGACGTGCTTGCTTCGGAAATCGGAAAATGTTCGCTAAAACAAAATTTTAAAAAACTTTACTGTTTTATGTAGATGTCACATTAGAGTACAGAATTTAGACGACACTCTCGGTTTTTATGCTTCCTTCCCTCACTGTGTCGCCTGTTAATCGTCTCCTCGCGACATAGCGACAGGTCTTCTACCAAGCGACACGTCACGTTGCTTCATTATAATGTAGGTCGACAAAAGTCAGTTTTAGAATATCATTCAAGATCAAATTCTTAATTTAGAACCGTGTAAACATTTGTGTAAAAATTGATTATACAATTTCTTGCTTAATTAATTTGTTGGCAATCACTGGCAATGGCTAACAGATGCCCTCTATAAATCGGATTCATTGCGATTCTGTTAAGTTTTTAACATCGAACGGAAATAACGTCCTCAAGTTATCACACTTTAATTTAATCGAATATGGATAGTAATCTATTGAGAAAACTCGTTTGAAATTGCACGGAGAGTTTTAATTTGAACTCGCCGTCGCGTTACTTTTAATGAATCAATTTGAATTCAAAATGTATGAGACTACGCGTAAGTGCTGTGCAATTTGCGCTCGATTTCGCTAAATAATTGAAATTCGATATGGATGTTTATGTGGACTGTAAAATTTCATACAGTCAATCTTAAATTACCAGGAGGCCATCGTTACTTTTATTTCTTCCTCATAAACACCTTCATCCTATCGGTAGTCCACTGCTGGACAGAGGCCTCCTAAACATTACATAACCTCTCTATTATTCCACTGTCTACATAGCAGTGGCTTCATCTTAAGGATCCGTTTACTTCGCCGATTTCATCGAGGGTTTGTTTTTTTATAACGATTAAAATATTTCTAAAAGTCCAAGCTTAAATCAGGTTGTTTATACTCGTCACATAGATATCATTTCATTATGAAATGTTTTATTTTTGTCCGTACCTAACAATAAAAAAAATCTTTTGTACGCGTTTACTACTCGTATCTACATATTTATAAACATATATTCAGTGATGCAAGGAAACTTGTCTATAGTTACAGATCGCGTGATCATTTTATTCCTATAATTCACTAATCTCGTATACAACTTTACTCTGAGGACACCTCACTATTGTATAAATTACCAATCCATGAGTTGCAATATTTCAACAATGGCTTATAACTTATTATGCTATTTGTATTATCAACCTGTCTTAATCATCTATTGTCTTTAAATCTCTAAGGCTTTTAGTTTTTCAAATGTCCTTCATAACGTACTTCAATGTTATTATTGTTATTTGTGTCACCAATTTAGTTATTAAGTCATTATATACAGCAGTAATTGACTTGATTATGATATTAATTATGAAATTATATTTTTGAAATTGTTCTCCATATTTTTAAAACAGATCACTTGTTTTGTTCTTAGTCATTGTCAATAGGTACATAAGAGGTATTTATTTGGTAAATATTTTTATATACTTTAACATCTGCTCTAAGTATTTCGTATAGTCGGTTTCCAAACGCTCGTTAAAGTTCTTCGGTCATTCGCCTACAAACAACACATGAGATTTTATGGTTCCTTTTACGACTTTTTTTTGCTACTAACCGCAGTAGACCATTCTGTCCGACACTCCGTTCTTAACGTTTTTCCATTCTCCTTGTTCGTATTTTTATACTGTATATAAGCAAGTACAATACGCGACGAAACATTGGCGTTTTGCCAACGAATTACAGAGGAAAGTGTGAAAATAACATTACGTGACCTTTGTAAGAGGTTAGATGCTTCGGGGATTCGCTTCGCCGCTTTAAAAGTGAAATGTCTCGCTCTCGCTGGACAACACGTGCTAACAATTCGCCTTATTCGATTTAATGAAAGTGGACGTTTTCATAGAATATTCATTTCTCATTTGTATTGAAATGTGTTTTAGAGAAATGGAGAGACTTAAACTGCCTCAACTATCTCGTTGGTCGTGTTGGCTGCGAGCGCGACTGCTGATCGAGCGATTCTGGGAGCGGGTCAGGCACTATCAGACTATTATAATACCAAATTTCTAGTAGTGGTTCGGAGTCTGAATATGTATCCGGTGTATGGCAATAGGGTAACCACCTATTCCGTAGTGGGACATAAACATAACTGTTGAAACATGGGAGTGTAGTCTGCCAACCTCTTCGGGATTGCAGGCATGATGTTACTTATGTTACGCTGAAGGACTCAGAGATCCTTTTGGGATGCCGTAGTACTTCACATTATTTTAAATTGGAAATTTTTTTCTTATATTTTTATCGAAACAATTTTTACTGCTGTATAAAACACTATAGCGTTACCTAGAATTTTGTAAATTTTCTTATTATCTTAAGCGGTTGACGTAATCAAAAGCCCAACAAAGACTCGTTGAGAGCCTATAAAGCCGAAGCGGCGACTGTTTCGAAGGTTGTTGTCAAGAATAAAGGTATTTTTATAGCACATTGTAAAGTGTGCGAAAAATAAAATTACGCCGCACTGTTGAGATTTATAATCATTTCGTACGTTAAAATTACGGCTATCCCGTTAATTTTATCTAGAGCTCGTAATATTATAGCTTGTGTATAGTGTTTACGTAACACACCTGTTGTTACGTGACGAAAATTTTTCATTGAGTTTCACTTTAATGACCCTCAAAGTAGAAATTGTCATTTGGCTTTGAAAAGAATACAAAATAACATAACATCACGCCTGACTTTCCTCGAACGGGTAGGCTAAAGGAATGTAGTACACTTCCACGTTTCACTTGTTACGTTTACGTCTCACCATGGCATAGGGGCTATGCCCATTGCCATGTTTAATTAAAAAAATGTTTAATTGAAAATATTTGTGAACAATATAGGGTAAAAAAGTACGTACAACGAGGATTGAAAATGAAATATGCGTTAAAAGTCTGAGGTAACTCCGTAAGTCTATCAGGAAGTGAACGAGATGGAAGGAATCTGCCCAATTTAGTTGCGTACGTGATAATTCGATGCGTAATTTCTAAGCGTGATAACGTTAGTCAAATATGCGGAAACGCGCGCAACCGACAGATTAGGAATTCGGCAAACATCGCTAATAGACTTTTAAACAAAGTGACGCAACTTCAGCATGTGTGTGTACTTTAGTGATGGCGGAGCGCTAGCGTGTACATAAATCGCTTTAAACTATGTATGTCTCCAATATTATCACGAATAATTAAATGGTTACACGTTCACTAAATGTGTATTGGCTTATGATAAAGTGGTTGCTACGTATAACACATGTTGCTATTTGTTTCATATTATAGTTATCGTAGTCTTCACCAGATCCGTCTCTACATTCGACTGTGCATTGATTATCTTAATAGTACGATATGTTTTAAACATTAAAATATATCTATATCATTATTATCCATCGATGTATTTTATTATCACATAATTCTTACGGTATTGCAAATTCCTACAGATACTGTATTATTTTATTACGATTAAAACAACAGGTGATAAGCTGCTGAAACTTGTTTTCTGCGTCATTTAATCGTATTGATTTATAAATTTTTGTTGAATTAAATTTCCATTGTTCCATTTCCACTGACTGCCTCGTTGGTTGCAAGTGCGACTGCCGATCGGGAGGTCCCGGGTTGGATTCCCGGGTCGAACACTACAAAAATCTTCTAATTTAGATTTTCTAGTAGGGGCTCGGAGTCTGGATATGTGCCCGATGCATGGCAATAGGCTCACCACCTATTCCATAGTGGGACGTAAACGTAACC
>DWFO01004750.1:0-11098 GCA_018246595.1 Mimoniades nurscia nurscia
CGTGGGAATGTTCTACATTCCTCTGCCTACCTCTTCGGGGATTACAGGCGTGAAGTTACTTTTTTTTTTTTAATAAATTAATATTTAAAAATGAATTATCTTTCAAAACCCAGAGTTAGATTTTGTGTCCAAATGTTGTATTTTAATTTTTAATACATATACATAAGGTTTAAAAGTTTGTTTCTTAGGCGTGTAACTTAAAGGTAAATTGGATTTTTTTTTGTATTTAAAGCAGTGTTTTATTTTCCAAGGTTCAAGCAAATTCAAACAAAAACTGTTCAGCAATTTTTAAGTAAAAACCGTACATACATAAATATAGAGTTGCTTAAAATATTTACGTATATTTCAGCATAGTTCGTCAGAAAAAAAGGCTTTATTAATTGTTAATATTCCTTTAATTTCGTGTCGTTCAAAATAGTGTCTTCTTGTATATTCCAATATTCATAAAAGCCAAAATAGTATTTTTTATTCACTTTACGTACCACCATTTAATTTATTACGTTTAATCGACACTGACATTAAAACAATTTAAAATAATTAAAACAAATATTCTTGTATTTACACAGTGCGTGTTTGAATCTTTATTTTTACACTTTAAACTGAGCGGTACCTACACATTTGTATACTGTATGTGTATTAAATGTATACAGTCGTGCACACATCAGTAATTCTAGTTAGAATCATCGTAAAATGTGAAACTGCGTGCGCGCAAAGTATGGAAACTATGGCATCCTGTGTTATCGTGCGGCATAAAGTGGGTCAGTTCACTGTTTGAAAATTATTTTCACCGCTCGCATACAATTATTACGCAGTTCATGTAACTACTTACGCACTGTACCTGTACATAGCGCAGTGTGCTTAGATGAATACAATATATTTCTTAAACTGTACATTACATGTTCACACAATATAATTGACGCGAATATAGCACATTATTTTTGTTTTAGTAGGGTTATTTTGCATTCAAGTGAAAAATTCCAGTGAACACACAAAAGAGGAAACATTCAAACAACTGTATTCATACGGCCAAGCCAGCCTTACGGACTAGACAGAGAGCACCGCGTCCCAAATATGTCTACCTTTATAGAACTGACGTGCTTCATCTACATTCATCACTCTCTTCATACATACACTCCGGTTTCAGAGACTTCCGGCTCCCCCACCAGCCGCCACTGGGCTATACTATAATTTCTATTACTCTTTGATTAATACACAATACATAGAAATAGCAGTATTGACACATTTAATATTATAAAGCTGAGAATACACTGGCGAAAGTAACATACAATCCTACAATCCGACATTCTACACCACAAGTGTCGCGGTGAAATGGAAAGCGTTTGCGCAACCGCTCAAGCTCGTGCGCGTGCGAGCGAGATGGAAACAGTAGATACACGGAAACGTGTTACAAAGTATACAGGAATTATTTTATTGTAATATAATTATTTGAGTGAGAGGGTCTTTACGGCAAAAATTGTTTTATTACTGATTTAATAAGCTCCCGTAAGGTAATAATACTATTATTACCTATTTTGTGTGTTTAATGTTTTTTTGTCTGTGGATTTAATTTTGTTAAGTATTTTATATGGTACGATTTAAGTAAATGCGGAATAGCATGTTAAAATAGTAAACGTGGCGTGCGACGGTTATAGGTTCAAAGCAGCTTAAGCTATTTTGAAATTTGCCGTGTAAGCTGGAAGTTTGAGTTTTATACTCCAACCTTTTTTAAATATTTAATGTACGTATCAAAGTCTACTAGGCAAATATTGTATGACAATAATATTAAAGAAATTCATCATACGGTGTTTCTGTAGTATGTGTATATGCTATTAAACTATGTGTTGTTAGAGGTTTCAAACGTTAAATTTTGCACGCGGACCAGTATCATAGCTGGAACAACGCGTTCAAAACAAAACGCTATTGTGAGCGAAGATTTATCACCGTAACGAACGGACGGCGGTGTCGCGCAACTCGTCGTATAATAGCTGCGTTACGTCAGCCCCAACGGGACAGCATTTCACTCTCGGCGAAAAGCGCGATGCGGAAGCGAACTTTCTCTTTTGCAACCATCGCTCTGCGGCGAAAAAACGCGCGCGCTAGACTCGACGCGACTTGTCGCTGTACTTACGTAACACGATACAAAAGCCACTCCGTGTGATCGTCTGCACGGCTCGCGTTCGACACAAGTTCGCGCCTTTAGTTGGTACGTTAAAATAGAAGTAATTAATAGTCAAAGTATGTTATCGACGGCCGTACTTATCAGCAACACGCACTTCAGTTTAAACAAGGTCATAAAAAAAGAACAGGAAATGTTGTACAAATAAAAGCAGAAAAACAAAACAATTGAATTTATTAGTTTATTAAATTCATCTGGGCAATTTTACGGGCAATTAAAAAAAGGCATGTTAAAGAGTAAAACGTAACTGCAATAAATACATACACGAATCATTCGCGCACAATACCGTAAAAGAACGCACGCGCAAGAAAGAGACCGGTATAGCGAGTGAGGACGCGAGCTCGAGCGGAGGTCAACGGCTAGCCGCGGTCGTTGCCCCGCTATCGGAGTGACCTACTGAGCGTGTGACGTCATCACCGTACCGCACGTTCTATGGCATTGGTGGCTTGCCGCCTCTTAGCGCCATCTAGAGGCGAGTAGAAATAACAATCTACGCGTCATGTACTGTCGTGTAACATTACATACTACACTTTTACTCGTAGGATTGTATATTTCTGATTATTTTTACAGGGACTGATGATTTTTTCAGAATATAAATATTTTCAACTGATATTTCGATTGTTTTGTTTCATTCTCATTCATGTAATAAATAAAACGAATCTACGCTACTTTATTTTAAAGATTAGAACTAAAAATATGTAATATTTAGGAATATAAAATCTAGCAAAAGTAGTAAATAAAGGCGTCTTTATTATATTTTAGCTATATTCCACAACAATTAATATATATCTAGAATTTAATCAATATATTCTTTCTGCAGAAGTAGAGCTGGAGAGTATTCAGGATCGGTACGTCCAGGTACTTCGGAGCTACTTGGAGCACGCCGCGCCTCACCACCCTGGCCGTCTCCAAGAGCTTTTCGCTAGGATACCAGAGGTAAGAAAATAATTAAAATTCGTATTACATAATACAAAAGTAAAAGATACACAGACCAAGGAGTGTAAAATTGTCTGCTTTCATATTTAAGAAGAATTAGGTAATTAGAATTAGAAAATGATCGTGTAGATGAAAGCAATGATACATTCGATTGTAATTTTCCTAAAGGTGTTTTAATTTCCAACATTCAATTGCTTACTAAACTTTCCAGATCCAGGCAGCAGCAAACCTGCTGCTGGAGAGCAAGATGTTCTACGTGCCCTTCGTGCTGAATTCCGCCGAGATCAGATAGTATATGGCCCGACTGGGCGTCTAGTTTTCAATGTACGAACCTTGGTCGGCGCGCCTCCGCCGCACCGTCGTCATTTAAACGCCCAGTCAGTGTTCCATTAATCAAGAGTTCGTACATAATCCTACATAGATGCCGGGTAGTGACAATAAACATTTAAAAGCGCAGGCTTCGATCTCCCTCCAGAGCCGGCCCGACGCCGAGCGACAGTGACAGTGCGTGAACGTTCCGCGACACAGCGGTGTCGCAACGAGTGATAATTGATTATGAGTATCTGAACGGCACGCGGTGTGCGGTTATTATGAATCGATGTGTGTATTGATTTGTTGTTAAATAGAGGAATTAAAACGTCCCAATTGACAGACTGATTTATTATTAAATAGCTATTATTTAATAGGGACTTGGATGCGTGTTTTATACGTGGTAGTGTATACTACATAGTTTTAAATAGAATAAATATATATACATATATATAATATAATTATGTTAATATTTAAACTTTGTCAGTCGGAGATCGCATAATATATTATTTCTGTAAATATAGAATTATACAAGTTAGATGATAGCGTAAGTAAGTTGTTGTTTTAGACAGAATTGTTTCTTGTAAATGAAATATTGCTGTTTTAGTTTGCATTTTATATAGTCTAGGATTAACTGGTAGGCTAATACTGGGTGTGTAATATGGAAGAGTTTTAATTTAATTTTATATGACTTGTTCTTAGTATAATTAGCACTAAGTACCTATTCTCAGTGTTTACCAAGACTGCTTGTATACAACTGTACTGTTTATACACTAACTTAATATACCGCGGTTTCCCGCGAGTCTCTTGTAGTCACAACTGATGCATTTTTATTGCCAATATTTCCAATAACCCTTGTGCGTGTACATTATGTTCTAAACGTTTCACTTCCCTTTATTCTGGTCTATGTAGGTGTAAGTTACCGGTAGGGCAACGCATGTTCTCTGCCTGCGTTCGTCCGTGCGGACATTGTAAGTGCGAATTTCAAGTGTTACACTTTCCGCGTAGTTAAACAACTTGGTCCATCATATTTTGTGAATTTTTTTTACATAAACTTATGAGATGTAAAAAATATACAGGCTGGAAAGGAATACGTGTCGTGTTGTCGCACATGCAAGGGTGTTCATTTTTTGTTTAGGTGCTTCGAAGATTTCGAGACACTTCGCTTCCTTTGATGTGTTCAGACGAAACGATGCTCAACGCTTATATCTTTTTCACGTTTTCTTTTTTTATAATTGTGCAAAATATCTAAAATAATTGACAAAAATGTTTCATATTCCCGTTTCATTTCTGCATATTTTTAATAGGATATTTAATCATTTACAAAGTTAAAATACCACACGTTAGACGTTGAAAACATGATATCACGAACAACTTTCATAAATTTTTCATCAACGTTTAATATAGAATCCCTAGGATCCAAATATTAAAAGCAAAATTTGTTTCAGCTTCATTGATATCAAAATCTTTTCTACTTTAACCATAGAACACAACTTATATTTGCCACATCTGTTCTGTTCACTGCGCTTCTATTGGCTGAAATATTTAAGAAAAAATTAACGATCTGTAGGACCAGTTAAACAAAATATGAACTCAATATCTTTCTTTTATTGCCGATACATTTTTAAAAAATTATATAATATTATATCTTTACATATTACCCCGATCCTAATAAGTCAATTAAACAAAATATCCAGCCCCTTACAGAAAACGTACATGATATTCTACTATGCTTCTCATTTCATTTAATTCATTGCGATCACTTGTCATTAACATTTCAAACTACTATTATTTCGTTCGCTGTTACATTAACTAATAACTCACTTAACACCTGATAAGTACATAACATCATATACATATAGACATATAATTTACATATATCATTATAATCGTCGTCATTATTCGCATAGTCAATATTAATATCAAAATTCAATAGCATAATAGAGACGATCTTTTCTAATATCACACTAAAATCTAACTTTAACTAACCCTCAGTGACCACTGCCTGTATAATTAATGTTATTTGCCGTTACGGATAATAAAAGTCGTATTAATTAATGTAATGTTATATTGTAAAATTGTAATAAACGTTCCAGCAACGGTGAACAGTTACCATTAGATATAGTGCAGGCGATGTACGTCGGAATAACTTAAGTAATTACAACCAAAAAGTTCGTTCTAGGGACTTAGGTTCTAGGTAAGAATATATTTTGCCTTAAATCGTGTCGAAATAAGTCGTGAGCGCGTTAAATGTAATCGGACCCTGGTATACTTTACACTAATTCTTTAGATGTTTATAAATAATTTACAAAATGATTTTATAAAGAACGGCGTTCGAGTTTCGCGTTGCATGAAACAGAATAGAAAATCTGAAGGGATCTCTAGCGCCTTGAAAGCACATTTCAGATTCCTGTGACATTGTTAGCACGCCCGATTACGGCGTGACAATTTTATATAATAACAACATTAATAAAACACTTAATCGTATGCCGAAAACGTAAGTTAAGTAAGAGATAATCAACAAACAGAATTCGTTATCAAACCACAGCTAGGTACTAACTTAACTGTGACAAATATTATAGGTACCGAATTTAAGCAACAATTACCACACCTGCAATCGGGTGTAATAGTTCACATAAAGTAGATGTACACAAAAGAAGAATTGTAAAGGTTTTTGCAATTATATAAATCCTGTTACCTGAATGAGTGACACATCCGTTCCTCATCATGTTACCATTAGTTAAGTATTAGCCGATATTATGTTTTGTATGTACATTATAATATGTAATTAGTTCGAATACAACCAGTTACGACACTGCCATCAAATGCCTAATTAGTTTTGCGAATAATTACGTTACGTTATTACTATGCGTCTGTTTTTAATTTAATATATTTCGAGAAATTATTAGTTAATTGTGATAAACAGTGATAAGACATTTGAAAGGTTCGCGTGGCGCGCACCGTAGCTTTTGGTCTCACGATCCACAATACTAGCGGAACCTTCCAACAATTGGGTATTTACACATATTTATTTATTCACTTTTATCTAACTTAAATTATGATTAATTAGTTTTTAAAGACGCCATCAGAACGACGGTGTTAAATCTAAAGTCTGAGGTAAAGATGCCTTTATAGATTTTTAAAATTGTAATGACGGAATCGTAAATATAACTTAGTCGCGAATCGTGCATCGTTCTACTAATATGTTAACGTATATATGTGTATGTAAGTAATATTGACACTTATTTTGTTAGTAGCGTAGAGTATCTACTGTTAAGGCGAAACTAACGGAAGTGTATCAAACGGAAACTAGGATTGTAAGAAATGTTATTGGCGTTGTACAAAGGGATAATATTGTTAGTAAATTAACAATGAAATTGGCGCATTACTGGCGAGTACCTTATTAGAATAGTACACGGAAAGTCCACAGAGGCTATACATTGTTAATTAATGTAAATATACGTCATATAATATGGCCATTTGCTTTTCGTTGCTTTCTTATACACTGAAATGTTTTTCACCTTCGACATTTCGAATGGAACCCTGCATTTTATGTAAACCTTAATAACCTGTTCAATGACAACTCATCGGCCGTAAAAGGGAAATGTATCCGCTTGCTGTTTAGATTTTGTTCACTTATTTATACTCAAAATTTGCGGTAATGCCATACCAAGATTCAATGTTGTAGATACCAGTTTTCTTATCTCCTTTTAATGTTATGAAAATTTTCCATTGACAACACGCTAACATAATATTCATTCATGTGACGTCATGTATATTTGTAAGAGAAAGTATTATACACTACGCATTACCTGGACGGACAAAACTTACCGAGTTCAACCGTGTCGAGGTCACCTTGGTAATGTCGCGGAAATATTTTGACTGATATAATAAATATTAGTAATAAAAATGTTAATATATTTGTAAGAATACAAACGAGAAAAAACTTAATGCATTTCACACTTTCTTTACAGTCCAAAAGGGGATAGTTAGTTACATCTAATGAGATATTGTGACGTAATATTTTTCACGTTCTTAGCTTAAGGTTTGTTGTGTATAAAACTAGTGTCTCGTGTACTTCGGATAATGGAGGGTTATAGCTATGTACATTGGACATGTGTTAAAATAGTTACGAATCGAGTGTAAATCCGTAAGAGATATAATATATTTGGAAACGTTGACGTATGTATGTTTGTTGTATGTATGTAATTACACGTCACAGATGGTTATTTGAACTCTAAGTATATAAATATATACATATGTATCTATATTAGATATTTATACTTCAAGTTATACTTACCACATGTTTTATTCGATTATTATCTATAAAATAATCGTTCTCATTACGGTTATACAAGCAAACACGTTTCGCTTTTCATGCTAAAGTGATTTTCAAATGTCTATGATTCCTTTATTATTAATATTGTTCGAAACATAAATAGAATTTAAGAAGCCGTCGCATTTGTTTCACCGCGCGGACATCGGACACGACAGCATTGTAAGCGTGTTTATTATTCAACTTGAGAGTTCAATATGGTTGAGTGTGCGTATTCAATATACATATATATATATATATACATAGTTGGGCTCGCTCAATTTCAAGACTTATCGCTTTCTGATCTAGCGTTATACTTTTAAGTATTACGATCCCTAGGGTTCTATGTTTAAATGTCACATTAGTTGCTGGTTGCTGAACTGTTCTCGATGGATAAAAGGCTGTTGTTATAATTCGACCAAGTTAAGATACACAATGACTGTTAGTAGTGTAAATGTATCTGATGATTGTATCGTGTTTGCGTCTCGTTCGAGTGGTGCGCCGAGAGTTAGTCAATCGATTGTGTACTGGTTTGCCAAGAGAAGTTACCTACAGTTGTGTTTAGTTAGCGATGCATAACGTGTTTGTACTTTAATTTGTTTTTTAGTTGTACTCTTGGAAATCAATGGTTAATAACTTAAGAAAATAAATTGTATGTGAAATATTCAACGCTTTTATTTTTTTTATTTCCTTATTTATTGGGTTATATACATAGGTATTATGTGCGATATATTATACATCTTGAATATAGGGGTTACTTATGAAGTATGTAAGATCCTTTGATAGAGTTATGTTATTGTTTGTTTTATGTGAGTAAAATATTACTCTTATAAGTACCTACGTGGATATTTGCTGAACTCTCAACAAAAAAAATTATAATTAATGACATTCATTATTTAAAAGTATTTAATAAAGTGGAAATCTGACCGAAAGAAAAACAAAATTTTTGCCATCTAATTTTTTTTCATGTCTTTCTGTCTACTATCTAATTTAGTTTGAATTTAACTTTATCTATAAAATGCGAATATTAATTCAAATAAATTTAAAAATGCTAATCAAAAACTCACGACCTTCGTTACAAAGTTTAGGTGTTGTCATTAAATAAAATCATCAAGCTCTTCGAGCAGGATCATTTATAATAAAAATATCGCAAGCTTAGTTATAAAATTCTGCTTCATATTTTGATCCTGTTAATAAAATAACTTTAAATTATAAATTTTATTAACAAATATGTGTGGTTTCATAATGCTGGCGAATCATAAGAAGTAAGTTAAAAAAGTCTTTACAAAACACAAAGTAATTTATTAATTTACAAAACATACTTAATTTCGCTTACATATTCCTAAAACAATCTCTTGCGATAGATAAATGAGGTCACCTAGGTCTTTCATGTATTACCCTTCAGTAATTTATCCACAAAAAGCAGCCGCTCCGTTTTTTTTTTATTTCTTTTTGTGATTTTTTTTACAATATTACCAATATATTTTTTGACAATGGACATCACATCTGTAATAATTCAATAATATGTGTAATTCTGTCAGTTTTCTTTGTTGGATGAGTTAAATACATGTACAACATACGCAACCATGACCAATTACTTGTACGGAACACTATTTGAAGACTATTTAATCAGAGATGTTTCAAAATAAGCGAGATTTGTTTCGACCACAAAAAAGGTCAGACCGATACAGGCCAATAGCGTGTACGAAAGTGGTCTCACCTGTCTATTTCGCTCGAACGTACCGTATACTATGCTCTGAGTTTTGCGCCCTGCCAATCTATCTATAATATATACGTATCTACAACATAATTATATATCTTATACGACAATATAATACATCTATAGATCTATACATCTATAGATTTAAAAAACGTTAACAGTGCCATCTCTTACCTATATCAACTAACGTCCTGGGTTATATTCTTAAATTGAAAAGAAACAATGTAAAATTATGTAAAAAACATTTTTAAGATAGATAAATAATGTTGGATTATGAAAAACTTTAATACTTTAATAGTAATCAATTCCTTGAGCTGTCTGTTGGGAATATACTATCTGCGCCAGATGACAATCCTTCTATTTCTTCTAATGTCAAAAATTCGCTACCGCCACATGTCGTGATTGATAGTTTTGTGATATTTCCTAGTTTTTGACGCTTCATATACATAAAAATGGTAATAACTTACAAATACAATTGTCCTAAAACCAGATTTTACGTTTCATGTATTTTTTACATTGCTGTGTTTATATAAATTTGTTAACCAGTCATTACCATAGTTTTCTACTAATATTTTCAGAAACCTTTGATGCTTCAAGGGCACGAGCGTGCCATCACACAGATCAAGTATAACCGAGAAGGCGACTTGTTATTCTCTGCCGCGAAAGACTCCAAACCCAATGTATGGTGGTCACTGAACGGAGAACGATTGGGTACTTTTAACGGCCACGGTGGCGTGGTATGGTGTCTAGATGTCGACTGGCAGACCATTAACCTTATTACAGGTGGTGGAGACAGTTCTTGCAGGTCATAAAAACATTTTTACTATATGAAACGTAGTTGCTGACAGCTAAGTTTATAGTTAAAATTAGCGCAGTTTATTTACTGTCCGAAAATATTTGCTAATTAAACAATACAATCTTATAACTAGTGTCCAACCGTTTTGGTATCGGCCAGTCTTTAATTCATCAGCAGTTTGAATTTTGACTGGAAACAAACAGTGTGCTATTGCTAAAACTAACAGTTTTACCATAATAAATTGAATTTTTGCATAGAATCTAGTTGAATAATGGGCTAATGGTAGCTCTGGTACTGATTCTACCATGGGCTGGAATCAATTTTCAGAATAGAAATTTTACTTAATGTTAAGTACAGTACATAAGTTCAGTTTCAGCCAAATTTAAAAAGAAACCTGAATATTTGATTATAGTTTTACAGTTTCATACTATAACACCATTTTAACTCACATCACTCTCACAAACATCTTTATGAAAGATGATTATATAGCATGAATGTAACCATGTGTGTATTGAACAGACTGTGGGATTTGGAGACTGGTAGAAATATTGCCACAATTAAGACCAATTCTTCTGTGAGGACATGCAATTTCAGCTTCAGTGCATATCAAGCAGCCTACACTACTGACAAGGCTATGGGACACCCTTGTGCGGTAAATACACATATTTAATTTATTTCTTTATGATTTTTTATTCCGATATAAGATGCTATTACCTTAATGTAGAAGTTTATTGATGCTTGTTAAATTCACAAAATTTTATATATATGTAAAAAAGTAAAAGTAACTTCACGCCTGTAATCCCCGAAGAGGTAGGCAGAGGAATGTAGAACATTCCCACGTTTCAC
>DWFO01004751.1:0-11098 GCA_018246595.1 Mimoniades nurscia nurscia
GATTAATGATGTGTTTTGGTATTTTATTGTAAAATCGAATACAGTTTCCCATAAAAGACTGAGACACCTTGTTTAATAGAAAGCGCGGTATGGCCAATTTATCCTTATTTCTAGTATTATAATTGCCTCTACTGTTATTCTTTACCAAAGTTAAATAGTTTGTTAACAGGAAGATGTCGATAAGGTACACGACCCAAATACGGAACAATCATTCATTTATACAATATATCTGTATTATTATTAAATTATTCCGTTTTGGATTTATTCGTATCGCGTTCCGGGTAAACTAATTTTATGAATATGTATTTATTTATCGACGGAAGCCTGTTGCATTTCGCATACAAATACTTGTGTCCTCGTCCGTTTCGTGGTTTGTGCTCGTGTGGCGTGCTCACGTACGCGTGTAACGGTGGTCGGTGGATTTTCGATTTGATTAATTTTAAATTAATTACATTGTTTTGAATTAAATTCAAATTAATTGTTTACTCTTATATACGTATATATTTTTATAATTGCAAATTCATTTCTAGGCTGCATGCATAGCGTAATGGATATGGCAAGTGAATTGATAAACCAACGTATTTTTTTTGTTTATTATTGTTACCTTCTAGATTTTAATGTTGCATAGTGTTTCGTTCGCTGTCGTTAGTTCTTGTTTGCCACTGTTTCCATGCAGCGCAAGACAGAAATAGCTGGAAATAAATCTTGAAATCTGCTAAGTCTGCGGCCCTGCAGTATGTTTTAGTTGGTTCCTAAGTCAAAGAGTAATATATGTGGTTCGTACAACCTGTATTTTACGATCATTAGTCATATTATAATCTATTATGCTCATAAACCTATCGCTTTCTGGGAGTTCGAGCTATCTAATGTCCTCCTTTCTACTAACTAAACGCCAGTTCGTATAAAGTAAATAATCTGTTTTTTTTTAACTGAAAACAACCATTCATTATTCCAACATTAAACCGGTCATTATGCAAATAAATGCGACTAAATTATGTTTTGTTTGGGCTATATTTATACTTCGTTTTACGCTCTGCACGTTGCCCGGTTGGCATGTCATCGTTAGTTATTAGCTGACATTGTTCTTGCCGGTGTTATGATGTGCCTGTTTTTTTTGTTCTGATCCTTTTATCGTTCCACTGTTGGAACATGGATCTCCTCTCAGAATAAGAAGTTTGGGGCCATAGTCGGCCACGCTGGCCAATTGCGGATTGGCAGACTTCACACGCCTTAGAGAACAATTTTTTTTGAAAACTTTAACGTATGCTGGTTTCCTTAAGATGTTTTCCTTCCCTGTTTATTTTTATGTTCTTGTCAAAAACATATATTTTTCTATAATTGGCAGTACTAAATGCATTAAATGCATTGGACACGGTTCTAGTCCTCATCATGTCTCATACGTCATCATAACGTTTGGTATAACGTAATACCCCATTAAAAGTATAACTGCCGCTTTCCGGCGAAAGTACACGCTGCGACTGTGTTTCCGAAGTAGAAGTAATGAAACGGTTAAGTTCAATTTGCTAATGAAAAATTAACCGCTTTCTCGTGTTTACGTCCATAATAGCCGGTGTAATGTTTGGTGTGATTAATAATAATGGCAGTCTACGACCGTTCATTAATTGGTGTTGTTACCCTACACTTTTTAATATCACATTGTTTTTTATGGTTTTCCTTGTGTATATTACAGCTAACTGCGTAAAATTTTTTACAAATCAAACCACACACCAAGGTTTTGAAGAGTTGTCAGATCACAAATGAAACAAATGTATGTTACTTACTATATGAATCCTGGCACACTTCAGTCTTCAGTCAAAACTTCAGTCTGTATTTGAACTTTCCATAATTATACGAATTTAGTACTAACTCTTGATTCGTAGACTTTCTTTGTAACATAGCGTTTCTACGTAAGCTGTGATATATTTATGCCATGAGCACAAGTATTTTTTCTGTTTCTGGGTATGGAAAAAAAAAACGAAAACACCTGTATACGTGTAGGTATATTTATACGTTTTTATATACATATATACTTAGTTCATCAACCGCATGATTACCATAATACAAGCTGACGCTCTTGATACTTAATTTGGAATCAGATGGTCGTGTATGCATGTCCAAAGATATTTATTATTAACAATAGTACCCCTTCGTATCACGCCTATCACCTATCACCCTTCAGGTTGGTAAGCGGTGGTAGACGGGCATTTTTACATTACTCCTAACCTTGACACACTTCCACTGTTCTAACCGCATCCATCAATCACGCATTAAGTACACACACACACACAC
The DNA here is from genome assembly GCA_018246595.1 of Mimoniades nurscia nurscia. Classification (NCBI taxonomy): domain Eukaryota; kingdom Metazoa; phylum Arthropoda; class Insecta; order Lepidoptera; family Hesperiidae; genus Mimoniades; species Mimoniades nurscia. Next base: position 2,290 of record DWFO01004751.1, read on the forward strand.
GCGCGCACACACACACACACACACACATGTGCACACGCGCGCATCATCCATCTTCGACTTTTTGTAAATTTCTGCACGACCCCGACCTATATTCATCGCTACGCGTAACGCTCCAGATGTGATCGGAATCGTGTTAATATTTTTGTGGTGTGTGTATGTATAATAGTTGAATAATTTTTTACTACAGATATTTGGTTACGAGATGGAATTCGCAAGGAAGGATCCGTGTAACAAGGTATTACCCAAAACACATATGTGTTACCTTCATATCCGAAAACTCGTAGAGAAGGTGACGAGTGAAACGAGTGTGTTATTAACAGGGTGAAAGTAGCATGGATATAAAGGACATTAAATACTCATTCGTGTAGTGTTGTCCTCGTGGAATATACCGTAGATAATCTAAAAAATACGTCACGATTGTACACTTGTTTGGATAGGGCTTCCACAATTTACACCAATACATAAAAAAATATTACAGTATAGCGATTACAAGGAATCGTTCAGGATTCTCTACTCACTTAAACTGAAACAACCAACGAATTTACCAGTTTACCCGTAAGCGGCCCACGTCACGCGACCCGCGCGATACCTAGCTGCTGGTCGTACCCGGCAAAATATTATGTACTGCGCCCGAACGAACAGAAACTTCGGAAATAAATATACGAAAATATGCTCCATGGGGGTTTTGTTATGTGTGCAGGGCTGGCGAGATTGTGAAATGTGTAAGAATAATGATACTATAGCAACTAAAGATACGAAGGTCGTTGAGTCGCGACGTCTTAGGACCGTACTTCGCCATCTTACTAGATGGCGACACCCAGGACCCTTGCGGAGTGGTGCCTCGTAGAGAAGGCTTATATCTATCAGTGTACCTCCAAGGGCTGATGGATGAGTAGGACTAAAGATTATTGATGGTTGAAGTGCTTTTGACATTACACGGGCGCGGATAGCGTAAGAGTAGTGAAGTGAAGCAACGTCAGTGGCAATCTGCCGTTGAATTTTTAGCGATCGATGTAAATTCGTACAAGTGTTTCAATGCTTTACAAAGCCAGGTAAACTATATTGTCAGATATTAGGGTAATGTTAACCGCAATTTAATAAATTTTGGTAGTGATTAACGATACGCCGCTATCGACGTTTATCCGGATTGAAGGAACGCAATCAGGAAAATCTATGTTTTTTCAGATTCGGATTACTACATATATCGACAGGTGTGTAAGAATAGATATATTTGGCACTCTGTGCTCTCTGCCTACCCCGCAAGGGACCTGGCGTGAGGATATGTATGTATGTATGTACATGTACATATATCGAAATCGATAGATGAAGCGCTGAATCTTCCTAACCCAGTTGTATGTCAGCCAGCACGCGAAGTGGTTCAAATGTACACTTTTAATAAACATATATAATGTAGATAAAAAAAATTACAGAAATGATTGCCTTTTATTTCACATTATTTTCCCAGAAGTGCCAACCCTAGCAGTAATATTTATGACTGTTCGAAAACTTCCGTGCGCTACTAAGCTAGGATTTGGGACTGCAATTCTGAATCTTTTCGAAAGTTTATGCCTACGCCGTTCTCCTCTGCGGTTTCATATTTATGTAATACGCCTTGTATATTCTAAATTCTAATGCTGTTCGTCGTAATAGCTGCACGAGAATTGTGAATTGTTACTGTGGTTCTTTATTTTCTATCAACATGAGCTGTTTCATCTTTCCACTATTGGTCGCAAGTCCTCCCTCCTTTAACGTATAAAGCTTAGTCCACGCCTATCACCCTGGCAAGTGTACGGTCGCATCTACGACCGACAGTATACTACATGGAGAATTCTAAGATATTCATGTTTCCTTACAATATTTTCCGACACTGTTACATCCACTCATATTTGGTCTTAAAGCTGAACGTAATTTTGTAAACAGCTGTGCGCCTGGAATTGTACTGACAACTTCTAAAGAGGTAGGCTGAATTGTAAACCAGTAACAATTCAAAGCTTTTATTTTCTACATATGTAGTAACCGTATGGATCGAAAACGATGCCTATAGGACATAGCTGGCTGTACTATAATGTAAAGTAAACCGACATTATGATTGTGGGCACTTATAGGCTATCAGCTCGTCCGCTGGATATCGGTGGAAAACATTACAAAAGTCACCCGCAGAAATATCGTTTCCCAACTACGAGTGCCAATCGGCGGGCTGCGAACTCTCCAGAGTCGGTAGTTTAACGGCCAGTTAATTGGAAACAGCTCACCGTTGATTGAAATGACTGACAAGATAAACGCGTGTTTCCAGCGCAGTCAACTTTATCGTGGCGCGCAGCTCGTCGGTGGCGCGATTCGAGTGACACTTTATACGAACAACTACGAACGAACTACTACAGCTGTTTGCATGATGAATTTGAAAAAAAGGAGTTACCATTTGATGATTAAAAGCAACACCGTTTTTATTAATTAGATGAATTCTTCAAGGAAACCGTTCAAGACTGTTATTAAAATTAATTATTATTATTTGACGACAATTTCTCTTATTAGTTTGACATTTAGAATCATTACATTTTATTCCAAATATATTTGTAACCACCATGTTATTGTCTCTGTAACTACCAAACTAACCTGTAAAACCAAATAAATCTAATTACCTAGTAGCTAGAAATTTAGCCTCTCACTTCGGAGGCTCTCGGGCAAATTCTGGCGCTGATTTCTTTCAAAAAATGTGCGTTTTGAAATTGAGTAGCACTTACTGCAACGATTAAGGAAAACATCGCGAAGAAACCTGTGCACCTTAGAGTTCGTAAAAAAATACTCTCTAAAGATGTGTAAAGTCTGCCACCCCGCACTAGGCCCGACGTGCAGACTAAGGCGTAAACCTATTATTCTGAGATATTATATAAAAATCAATAATATTAATAGAATTGATACCTGGCAAAATTTGTGCGCTCACCATATGTTCAAATTTCGGTTCTTCTTCGTTTACAACGAAATACAGCGTAATATCTAAACGAACCAATAATACATGACCTCTGATGGTCTTACGATTACTCGTTGGAATATGTTCAGTGTTAATTGAAAATAGGTGGCGAGATAAATTTGTTTCAACCCTAACATCGTCGCGGCCACCAGAGTATATGTCTTTGTTTGCATTATGTCTTTCAAGCAATAATATAGGTGGCTTGGATTTCAACGTTCCCAGTCGGGAGTTCATACTCGTATCTCGTTGGAACGTATAACTTTACGAAGTTATGTGCGTTTTCAAGATTAAGTGTCACTCGCTGTAACGGTGAAGGAGAATATTTCGAATGGGTACGAGTTTTCTCCTGACTTTATTCCATAATGTTCTTGGTTTTGGTCAGTGTAATAGACTATGAGGAACTTAGTCCCACGTATTTTAACAGCGTACCCATATCTAACAGCGGAGCTGTAATGGGCTCCTTTTTTTAAATCTAGTTCGAAACGTGCATACTTAATTTTGGCACCGGTAATGAAGATGTTAGCGAAGACAAAGTTCTCAAAGGCAAGGCACTGCACAAAGGAGTGTCGAAATGAATATGTTTGTTGACGCAACTGCAAAAGAACACCTTTCCATGCATCCTTAAAAACACATGTGTATGGTAATGATGTAATATGAGAATAAACGACCTTTCAACTTGACCATTTGACCTTTGTTCACGTTTGGACGATTCTTGTTTGAGACACAAAGAGACAAATTGAATAATAAATAACATTTGAATATATTGGATAATTGAAGCGCCGATTCACTATTATTAGACTAGACTAGAGAACTTCAGTCTTCTCTAGTCTAGTCTAGCTAGTACTTCAGTCTTCTACCCGCTCCCCAGTAACATTGGATGCAGCGTGTTGAAGTAAGTCTTAGACCTCGGCAATTTACAAGGGAAAAGCTAAGGGGAGGTGAAAAGATAAAAATGGCTGTAGACGTGAGGCTAAGGTCGCTTTCAGTCTTATAAATTTTATGTAATTAATCATATCTAGATATTAAACGTATAAATATTACAATTATGGCATGGGTATACTTTGGGACTTAACGTATTATATTTTATATACATTCCCCTTTTGACATCATTTATTTAAAGTCAATTTATTTTACACGGCATTTAATATTAGGATCTAGAATTCTTTGAATGAGGGTTTTAAATTTGTATCGCAAATTTAAACACCAAACCGTGTAATTGCTTCTCATTTAAAATGCAATTAACTTGAAAAAGTATTCTTCGTGCGAGGCAAAAACAGCAATTGCTCGTTTAAATCTCGGCCGCGATAATGAAGATGTTAGCAAACTCACTCGGTCGCAAAGACCGAACATGTTTACGATAGTTCAAGAAATACGGCTCCATGTAAGCAAGAAAGCGTATGGTAATGATGCACATACTGCTCGAGATACGACGGTGCGCAAACTCTTTGATATTCAAAAAGGCACGATACGACCGACCGCTTTAGTCCCCCTCGAAAAAAATATTCAGAATCTGCTCACTCACGGTGTACGGCACAGGTTTTTAAGAGTGCCCTTTAAGAGAGATCGCGTAAGGTTTGAACAATATGTGGTGCTACTAGAGCGACCTTTGCTCGCTTTTGTTTGTTCTGTGAGAACGCTAAGCCCCTGGACTTAGAGAGATCTAGGTACGTGACTGTCATATTTACTATGATACGCTACAGTGGTTTTCTCCTTAGTTGTATCGTGTGAGGTTTAGGACTTTTGAATACAGTATGAAATTCTGAAATATGATCTTAACCTGGTTTCGTATCTTCAATACAGTTTTACACTATATTGATTATACAATTTTGGACAATATTCTATACGTCGTAGGTATTAGTTGGTTGGTAGTATTTCGTTTGGTTGGTGGTTTGGTTGGTAGTATTTCGTGGTCACTGCAACCCATCGAGTCATATGCTGCTGATTTATCGCAAACGAATTGGCAGGTATTCCACAGTACTGTTATTGAATACTTTATAACTAAGCCTTCATCAGTCTGTAACACTATTATAATCAAAATCCGACCATGCTAAGCACTACTGTACGAAGGCAGAAATAAGCGCAGCTTTTATACTACGCTGGTGACCACTAGTTATAACATCTACCCCTTTTTCCGATCTGAAAGCATTTGTTATTCCAATTTAGTCCTTAATGTCCTGTAACTGATTTCCGCTGGGACCTAGTATTGGGATTCTATTTATGGCTGGCTCCAAGAAGAATTTCAAGTCTATTGAAAACGGATTGACATTTATATTCGAAAGAGATCTTAATTACTGGCAACCTGCGTACTACGTACGTAAAGTTGTCCCATTTTAAAAAATAATCGAAAATACTCCTAACGATTACACCTGACAAAATCTTTTATGAATCTTACTAAAAGCGAGATCTATAACATGCTTATGCTTGTGCTAAATCTTCACTGATGATGATTTTATCTACTTTGTTAATTATACTTTATTAAATAGAGTGCCGGTGTATGGCAATAGGCTCACCACCTATTCCATAGAGGGACGTAAACGTAACTGGTGAAACGTGAGAGTGTTCCACATATCTCCGCCTGCCTCTTCCAAGATTACAGGCGTGATGTTACTTTTTTTTATGTTACTTTTTTTATGGATGGAGTGCCGAGAATTTTTTATAAAATGTTATGTTCTCAGTCGATCGCACCTATGGGCAATATAAGGCCGATTAATTACATGAAGAAAGATGAAAGCGATATAATTTATACAAATGTCGATTTTTTCGCTCATTAAATGTATGCATCGTACCTTGTATTGACACCAGAGATTTCAATTTCACAAAAGTTGAAGCATAATACTTGGAAATAGAACGTTTAAAGAATGCCTTACGCTGGCCAACTTTTAGTGGTCGGTTGAGGACCTAGTGTTGCAAAGATAAGCAATTGGCCGAGGGCCAACCGCTGGGACGTTCCAGAAAGTTTTATGTGCCACGGTGTACATTTATCTCGATTAATTTCATAGTTTCAAGAAAAAATCTACTCCGTTAAGTTCTTAAATGAACCAAAATTCCCAATAATATCTTTTATATATCATATAAAGTAGTTTAATCAGTTGTTACCCGCTCTTTTTTGTGAATGGAGGAAGTAGGAAACAAGAAGAAAGCAGAAGGCCCAAGTCTCCGCTGCCCCGACAGACACTTTGCTGCTGACCTTGGACTACTATAGAAATAGCATATAGCGCTTGCTTAAGGACATCGCTAGACATAGGCACAGAATAATTTTATGATTTCATAATCTCTTCTCCAGTTCGCCTAATCAATTTTATATAATTCCCTATTTAATTTAACTGATATATCTGGTCCTGATACATGAATATTTGCTGTTGTTATATTTTCATACATATGTGTGATATTCTCCTAGTAAAATTTGTTACTTAATTGTCGTTTAAAATATGCTCATTATTTTTTGTATGATGAGCGAAACAAAATCGAAATTGAAGGGAAAATCATATAACCTTTTTAGGTCTGTTTTATACTCATGAGACATTGCATTTATTAGTTGCAATAAATATTTCAAGTGTAGATTTTCTTTTGTGACTGTTTTAGTTCATGTAGAAATCCCTGGCTAGTTGGTGATGTTTATTGCGATGCGTTGTTGGGATGTATGTATTATGAGAGGATTATCGTGGAAGTTCCGTGCCGTGATTCAGAATACGTGTGGCGCCAGCTACTGTCGAATTGTGTAAACTTACAACTCGAATTCACGTCACATTTTAATTTATTTTTAACAAACATTTTAAGATTACGACACTCATGTATTAATTTGTTTTTGTATTCTTATTACAGGTATGTATTGGAGCTACAGTAATTGGAATACAGATAAGTAAAATCTATTACAATCCTTTTAATTATTTTCGAATCTCTCAAATTTCACTAAAAGTTATAGAAATCCACGCTTGTAGGTGGGTGGATAATTAGATGCAACCATTTTAGCGTCCCGCTACTGGGCACAGAAAATAATAGAGAATGAGTACATTCCACCACCCTGCTTAGGTCATAAATAAAACTAATAAGTGATAAATGTTTGTTATTATGGAAGGGAATTGTAATTTCAACCGTTACATATCTGTAACGCAGTATTGTGCTTGTAAAGATTTCAAGTTTAAATTTAGATAATTTATCAGCCATAGCTACATGCTCCAGACAATAAAAATAATTCCGTTTTTTTTATTATCAACTAAACTCCGCGGACTTAGTGTACGTGTCTATTTTGCGTCTATTTGTTTGTTTGCATTTTTAATATATAGTTTTAATTACTTTTTCACATATTATATGCTCCAGATTTTTTTGTGGGTTAGTACGTTTGGTGTGAGCCCGCAGTCTCCGTGGAGGGCAACGGGCGTATTTTCATTGTCTAGTAATTCCGGTTTAATCTTTCATCTCTATTTTTGCACTTTCACGTTATTTCTGTGTTGTTAAAATTTCGATATAATGAGTGCAGCGATTTAAACAAAAAGACATGAGGAGAAAAAATACATGCAGATAGACAAAGTTGGTTGCGCATTTATTACGTAAATATTGAAAACTCTTTATACACAACAAACTCAAAAAATATTTGCGAGCCATTTTGCATCTGTATGGCACATTGTGAAAACATGCTCGTGAAGTCGTCTTCGGACTACCTAATGTATAATAACATTAAAAATTTTAGTTTAAGAATTCATAGATTGCGTTTAAAAGGGTTAAAAATATTTTACTTAGTGAAACGTTTAAATTTCGAATGTCGTCACGGTCTTTTTACTTACCCGATGATACATACCTAAATGTCCCCGTACTCAATAAAATCTACGTAGGTATTTGTAATACCTACTGGGAAGATTGACAATCGTGTCCGACAGTTTAGTGTTTACCTTGCATGTATCGATAGTTTTATGTTATTTGTCAGTCGACTATCAAGTATCTATATTCGATAAATATCTTATATGTACTGTTAGTGTTTACGTTGGCTTATTATTCCATAGTGAGACGCAAAATGACTGGTGAAATTACGCTCCTCCGCCTACCTCTTCGGGGATTACAGGCGTGATGTTACGTAAGTTCATAATTTCTTATCATAGCAGTGGACGCTTTAACGATCAACCTTACAAGTGGTTCCGATTCATGGTTGACCATAGATATTAACGGATCCACAATTGCCCGTTTACTGTTCGTGTATGACTTACTAGGAACTAAGCAAGATCTGAAAGATATACAACTGTTAATAATGAGAAAAACTCCGTAGTCGTACAGCTGAAATACAATAAAACAATCAAATACCGCATCGTACATAAATTCCTACGATATTTTTATTAATATTAACCGTAGCCCAAACAGTAAAAACCATCATTGAAGTGGAAAATTCTGGAATTGGAACCGTTTAGCGTGATTGTGTCTCATTTGTGTTTGTTTTGATTGTAGGGTTGTCACTTTTTTTTTAAATATATAAAAATACCGTGGATCCATTCGTAAAAATTAATAATGAATGTAAAACTGAATAAATAATACACGTCAAACTTAACATTTGACGTAGAGACGAGCTTTGGGTTTTAAGAAATAGAATTATGTAAATAAGTCTCTAGGTACTTTTTTTGCTAGGAACTACGGTAGCATCTTTGTATGCTGCACAATGTCTCCCTATAGCCAACAAAAATATTAATTACTATGTAAACCTTTCTTAAATTTAGATTTTCTAGTAGTGGGTCGGAATCTGGATATGTGCCCGGTATATGGCAATAGGTTCTCCGCCTATTCCATCGTGGGACTTAAAAGTAACTGGTTAAACGTGGGAATGTTTTACATTCCTCTGCCTACCTCTTCAGAGGTTAC
>DWFO01004752.1:0-11096 GCA_018246595.1 Mimoniades nurscia nurscia
TGAAAATTCTATTGTCGATTTGGGATGAAAGCAATAAATTCCCTATTTTAAAAAATGTGGATATCCATAGCGGGAGGTTCAAATAATCATTTAGTGTGCCACTAATGTACAATGTATATTTCTATATAGTTCAATGATTTGTTTCTAGATCTTAAAAAAACAAAGGAATTACCTGAACCACAGTCAATTCCGTCATCGCTATTTTCATCGTCACTTTTTTTTGTTTTTTTCTTTGGTATGTCTTTTGATTTACTACTACTAGATTTGCTGGATTTAGATGAATGTGAAGAATTCGAATGCGTTTTTTTTTCTTTACTACTACTACTTTTATATTCCTCTTTTTCGCTTTTGCTTTTACTATTTATTTCTTTGACATTAGTATCACTTGAAGAATGTTTTTTATCACTTTTATGACTATTCTCTTTGTCTCTTGAGGAACTACTTTTATCCTTTGCCTTATCTTTACTTGATGAATTATTCTTGTCTTTACTGCTACTACTATGGTCCTTTGATTTATGTTTCTTGTTAGATTTTTCTAGTGAATAATCATGTTTGTCTTTTTCACTTCTATGTTTTTCACTGCTGCTGTGTTTCTCTGATTTACTAGGACTTTTGTGTGAATGGCTCTTACTCTTTTCAGAATTACTATGTTTATGTTTATCGGAACTACTCCTTTGTCCCTCTGAAGAATCTTCTTTGTCTTCTGTTCGTTTTTTCTCTTTGTCAGATGATTTATGTTCCAATTTCTCTTTCTTGTGTGAATCACTTTCTTTATCCTTTCTATCAGAGCTAGTAGATTTGTCTTTATATGATTTTTCAGATGTATGTCTAGATGCCGTATGACTATGCTTAGAATTTTTTTCCGTCTGTTCGTATGATTTACCAGAAGAATAAGAAGCTTTCTCATGGTTGTCTTCTTTAATATATGATAAATGTTTTGTTGATGATGATTTGTGTTTCTCACTGTGTTCAGATTTAATTATTCGTTTGCTTGATTTTTCTTCTTCATACGATTCTGACTCTTCTGAATCAGTGTGTTTACTGTGAGATGAAATACTATGGCTATCCTGTTCAGTTTCTGACAGTCTTTTCAAATGAATATTTGATTTTTCTTCTTTCACTTCATTATGTGCTACATACTTTGACTTTTTTACGTGTGGTTCTTCTTCCTACAATAAGGTCACTGCAGTTATTCAATAGAAAACACTATTGTTATAACTTATAGGATATTATCAATGATATTAAAGAGAGTAGTGAAATTAAATGTATATTTACTCATATGATTCAGCTATATAATAGTATTAATGAATATTATAATCTATGGATTTATTGTTTACAGTGACATTATAAACTTGACTTACTTCAGTGCTTGGTAATAACATTATGACCTATAACAACTATTGTTAAGAGTTTTCTGCTGGTTGTTGGCTCTTAATAAAAGTACAGTATACCTACCTCACTGCTGTGGTATTTCCGTTTATCTCCACTGTAATCACCATTGACATGATGAGATTTTGTGTATCTTTCCTCTTCTGTATTATGTTTGCTATATTTATCATATTGGCTAGGTTTCTGTCTACTTTCATAATCACTATCCTCAGGGGTTTTGCCATTTTCATAACAATTATATGTTGCTGTTAAACAAATATAAATAGTGTTTCGAGTTTTACATCTAAATAATGTGTTTGTTGTATTGTTTTACTATGTATTTTTTGAAGGTAATTATATCTAAGATGATTATAAAGTGTCGAAATATAGTACTAACACAATTTCTAAAAATGTATTGTGTATATATGGAATTATATGTTTGTAGTGAAATTTTAAAAAATATTTGTTATAGACTTCAGTACAAAAATATGTTAAATGATAGTGAGGTGCATTCTTGAATAATTATAAAGTCTAAAAATATCACCCGGCAATACTTTTTTAGTGATACTACTTAAATTGGCAAATGATATATACAACTCTGGTATTTGTGCTTGTTTTGAATGTACAGTACAAATTGATCAAGACTATCTATAGTACAACAGAGGAAAAAAAACATGTTAGGAAAATTGATATTAGGATACATATATACAAAAATCCTTCATCTTTATAAAGGATAATTGAGAACAGATTATGTTCAATAACATGCAATGATTTATTATATAAAAAATTATCAAATAATTCAAGTTCAATAATTTATGATCCTAATCTTCATAATGTTGTCACAAGTAATATCAAGTGTTTAGGAGCTCACGTTGGTTCTGATCATCCTCATGATCACTCTCTTCAGCTGCTACCATCAGTTTCCATTTGCATACAAGTGCTCGAGCTGCCTGCCCTACATCTCCAGGTTCTTTACGAAGGGCGTTAACTGTTCGACCCACTCCAGTCTCTTGTAAATGTTGTACTGTCACTCCCAGTTTAAACAATTTGTCAATGCTTTTTAAAATCTGAAATGTTTAAAATGTTTTCTTATATTTACCGATTATTATTATTTTTCTGCAACATATATTTTTTCAGTATTTTCAAGAAGAGCATATAGAAATCATATTAAGATGTTTCCCCTTATGACATCCATAAAATCATTCATAGAAAACTCCAGGATATATTTTTTGCTTTTCTAGGTATGTTGATATAGGATATTCGATAGTGTTTATTTTTGTGGTCAAACATATGATAAGGAATGGTTGGATTTCATTGTAGTTATTGAAAAAACATTTTACTATTACATTGTTAGTGGTGGAAACGTAATGAAATAATAGTCAAGGAGACGAGAGATTTTCTACGCTTACTTCAATAATTCATTGTTTATACATAGTAAAGTTGCTTACAGTATATTAACTATATATGTGTATAAATATGAGCTGATTATTAGAAGCAGAATATTTACCGCAAACATAAGTATCATACCAAGGACTTTAAATATAATATAATCATTTATCTATGAAATTATAATAACACCACCAGTCGCCATAATTTACTTTGTCTAAAATAAAAATAATTTAGAATAACAGGAAAATATTAGTATAGTATCAAGAGCTAACTTAAATATTACACTTACTTTTTGTTCGTCGTTAGGATATTTTTCTATAGCCTGCTGGTAGCGTTTAACCAAATCCAATATAGACGCCATTATACACTGCTGAAAATGTAATTGTTATTTTGTTAAAAAATGAATGCCAGCTGGTAAGACGGCACCATTTTGCTACACACATGTGTGTGACGTATATATCTTAGTGATAAGTGCTGATGCTTACGTGAAACGGATCATTTTTAATATATTGTTGCGTGACCGAAAAATCTACAAAAAATTATGATAATATTGATTCAAGGCAGAAATAAATATAGTAGTGTTAAAAAAATACAGATAAGAAATTTAAAAAAGCGTAATTATTTGCTGATTGTTCAACGGTTTTTAAATTGCGGTGGTATTGCCCGAACAAAAATAACTTACAAAATAGATTATTTTCTAGAGCAGTAATCTGTACTTCTTCGATTTATAAAAGCAGCGTTATAATATAGTAAGAGCCCGCGGCTCCCAGACTTTCGTTAAATTATAAAAGCTGAAAGTTTTTTGTGGATATCTCTAACACAGGTAAACAATGATCAGCAACTATGGAATTTAGATCGCGGTAGCTTCTGCCGATAACAGGTAGTAAAGATGAGTAAAATTGTGCCTCAAATTCGTTAAAGTATAAAGCTAATTTTTTTATAATTTCTTCATAATAACATAAGAAATCACGTCATCCATTGCCAGACGATTAGTACAGTTCCAACTCCCTGCCAGACGCCCTTAAAAAATACAGTGTATGGAGTAACTTATAGTTAACAGCGCCATCTAGTACGACAGAGGCGTAATACGTGTTGTTTATCTTTCAAGTGATTGTGAATCATTTGGTAAGGTGTTTTATACAGTTGTTGTAAAGTTTGAAACACATTTTACTCACCTTTACTACCTGTTACCGGCCGAAGCCACCGCGATCCAAATTCCATACTTGCTGATCATTGTTACCTGTGTTAGAGGTACCCGCAGAAAATCTTTCAGCTTTTATAATATAACGAAGGTCTGGGAGCCGCGGGCTCTTACTCTATATATTATTTCTGTCGTATTTTTGTCTCCATTAAATCTTAATAAAAGGAATGTATCATTCAGGGTTCGATGTTGTGCTGTCGTCGTAGTAAAAAAGCACTCTCTACTGCGAGACATTACTCCCCTTATAGGAGTAGAAGAATATCTACTCCTGTTACACAACTATATTCTATTGGAAAAAAATTAAGTATCCATAAAAGATTCCCTAATTTCAGTGTCAGGATTACCTCAATGCGAATTAAACAAAGTTAAAAAAATTCAAAATATTTTGTTCTTTTTCTGGGACCTTGGGCTTAAATTTTTTTGTTGCTAGGGCGGCCTTGTAGATGAGATAGTCAATTTGCTTAGCTTTAGTTTCCATTTTTTACATTTTCTGTCCATCCATTTTTCGCACGTGTATCGAATTTTGAGTGAAAAACGACTTGTTTGTCTTAAATTGTCGATATCTCAGTTACTAATTAACGTACAATAAATCAAAGGGCAGTTTTGGAAACCTCACAAAATTTACAACAAAAAATTGTCACGGTCAAAAGATAAGATTTTTTAATTCGTGCGATGAATTTGAAAAAACAGAAAAAAAATGTGATTTTTGGTTATAAATTTATTGGATTAACTGCAAATATCAAAGATATAACTAATGATGAGCATGAAATTTAATTGATCTAGCTATCAGTTGTTTTGTTTCAAGCAATCTAACTTAAAAAAAAATAAAGCTCCAAGTTTATGAACTTTAAACATTTCGTAATTATGCTTAAAGTGGTTTTTTTTAGTTTTCTGTCATTCTTATTGTAAAAAATGATTCAGTTTATGAAACTATATCACCACAGAATGGGTAATACCAATTCTCACACAAATTCCACGACAGGTATAGGCCTCTTCCCCGATTTGCTAAAAAAAAACCGAGCAAAGCACGGTCATCGAATTTTATACATACATTATGTTCACATGTAGACATTGCTATTTTGTGTATTTTTTTGTATTGTGCACCAATCAGTTGGCATAACAAAGGGCAGGCAAAAATTAATGCCTCGTGGCATTCTACGGACCATGTTATAAATTTAAAAAACAATGGTACGTGCAAAACGAAACTGAAATAGTTTAAAGTAAATGGCAATTGTAAGACGGTGCGTATAGTTCGGAGCGCGCGTTGCAGGAGTGGCGGCGCGCGGCGGCGCCGCTGGCGCGCGCGGGCGGGCGCGGCGTGCGGCCGGGCGCCGCGCGCCTGGCGTCCGTGAGCTGCGCGTGCGCCGCCGCGCGCCTGTGCGCCGCCGCGCCCGCGCTGGCCGCCTGCGTGCGCGCCTGCCAGGAGGTGCGTCCCGCGCCCGCCGCCCCCGCTCCCTCCACTCGGATGCAGTATTTAAGTTACACCTTCGCATTTTTCAGGAAGTTCTGGATCACGGCGATGTTAAAATCATGGAGGAGCAGTTAGCGAACGCGATCGAGAGCATTGTTGTGAGTATCTCTCATTCTACCTTGTCGATGATACGTCGATTCGCAGACCACGTCGGAAAGCTATTATGGAATATTCTTATCGTCTTATTACGTTCTCCCTTGAGGGTCAATAGTTCAGTGGGTCAATTACGCCTCGCAAACGATGGAGGGTGGTGGTTGGCTACAAATGCCAATGTTACGGTTTGTTTTCAGAACTGTCCTTCGTGCGCGCTGGGCACGAACGCGATAGTGTGGAGCACGGACGTGTAGCCGCCGACCTGTTTAGTGTGAGTTTCGTCTCAGATATGTTTATGGACTTCATCTTCAATTAATCCTTCACACTTAGATTGATAAATGTTTCTGTTTTCGTTCCAGATGTAAACCTCCACCGACCTCACTCTGGTGCCTTCATTAATCTAGCCAGTTATAAGCGACCTGTATATAATTTGTATTATACTAAGCATAAGTATAATCGTAAATAATATCTACGTAACATTAATGCGTAATCGAACACATATCGAACAAATAAATCGTACCTTCATCTCGACACTAAGTTTTACGAATTAAATAATTAAAATACTTCAATGAGAATTCGTCATTTCATTTTTTGTTATTTCGTTTGTCATTTCCGTGCCAACCGTGTTATGAAATAGTCCTTGTAAATAATTATTTTTGTTCTTAGATTTTGAATGTAACGTCTTTATACTAAAGAATGAAAAAACTCACGTATTGGCGTTTGTATTTTATCAATTTCATATGAAATGATAATGTTGTTTTGATAACGAAAATGAATTACATTGGTGAATTAAATGATTATTTAAAACAATGTTTTGTTTTTTATTTTATTTTTACACAGATAAAAGTTTCTTTAATAAACTTTTGATGATATTCTTCATTATTTTGATGGTAGAATTGTAGAGTAACATGTAGTTAGCTAGTTGAACATAGATATTATTTATAGTCGACATTAAATTAATAAAAGGTTGCTTACAAATTGTAAAAAATAAATATTGTCACATTCTTCTGTCAGACTATGAAAATAACTACAATCTTTTTGACACACATGACAACTGACTCGAAAGTTATTCGAAATACAAAGTGCCAAAAATTACAAACATGGTCTCACGTGAGTAGCAATTAAATACAACAAATAGTAAATAAATAAAAAACAAAAATAGTAGGTAATTGCAAATAGTCATGTACAGTTTTGTTATTGTCATTATCAGAATGGCAACATAGCTACATACATATATATCATTTAAGGTAAAAAGCCAAGAATCAAATGATTTCTACACGCTTACCTTATTCCTAAACCTGAGTGAAATTGTAAGTAACTTTTATTTTTCCCCAGGCAAAATCGGCAAAATTCTATTGTCAAAGTGCTCCATGCCAGATAAAGTCAGTATCTAATCAGACAACCCCAAAGAAACCAAAAAAACACGATTGCCTGAACAAATAAGGAAAATTTGAACTAATGTCTGTTACAAGACTTGAAAACGATTGCAACAGGTTGATATGCCACGAGGATATCAACTCTGAAAGAGTGTCACGTAAATCTTCACGATGCTCGTGCTTAGATTGTGATTCGGTTAGCTGTTTTTCTAGAAGAAATAAAGCAGTTAAAGATCAATGTCAGTGTACAAATTGCAAAGACCTAAAAAACTGCTGTTCGGGGTTATCAGAGAAAGTAATTGAAACAAAAACGCTCGTCGGATTAAAAGACAATATCCCAAACAAGATTATTCGGGAAATAGTAACACGGGAAACGATTGAAAGTTTAAAAAAGGTCACGGAAACAATGTATGGATATGACAACAAAAAAAATTTCAAAGCGACTTTAGAAAGGCGACCGAAAATTAGTAAGAAAAGTGATAAAATTATAAATAAAAATAGTGAAATTAAAAAGAAGTCCATTACCTATAAGGAAGACGATATTAAAAAAAAAGTGAGTAAAGAATGTTTTACAGAAAAGCCTGTCGCTCAAGTTCCTAGTATTTTTATAGATTTTCCTCCTGACAACAATAACACCGTAACAAAATTAAGCGCACAGGTAATGGATGTTCCTTACACAGATTTAGAAGTATCGGTATCGACAAATGAAACTTCAATATGCAGACCACTATCGACACTAAACGTTTTTAAAAGAATAAAGGAAATATACGACGCTTGTAGCTGCAAAATTTGTGAATGTATTTCCACAAAGCCACTTTTTTCGCATGATGAGGTTTGCAATTGTAAACCCTGTGATTGCTATGACTGTGTTAAGTTAAGAAGAGAAATTGAAAATAATATGAAGCAGGTACCACCTTCAGGGTGTCCTTGCGTTGCATGCGATCGTAAAGATTGTCGAGGTATTGTTAAGAAAGCTACGGAATCACAACCTTGCGACTGCGATGTTTCTGAGCCATGTAACTGTGAGCCTTGTCAATGTACAAATTATAAATCGTTAAATGATGGTACAACAAAAACCGTAAAAATAGCCCAATTTGATGAAATATTTCAGAGAGAAGTATGTCACTGTTCTCCTTGTGACTGTATTGAATGTAAAAAGATGTACAACAGACTCAACCCGATCGTCATGTGTTCGAACCCTACAAATAAGAAAATATTTAGTGATTGCCGTTGTGAGAATTGTCTTAATGAACAGTGTCAACTAGATGAAGAAGAAAATTGCACATGCGAAATGCATAATAGAATTGTGACGAAATCATTTCAGAAGTTCTCTAATGATTATGACGTGCATTCGGTTATTGTTGATAGTACGGGTTCTATTCCTCAACAAAGTCATAGTATTTTTGATAATCATAACACCATTGCATTATTCGCAACATTAAAAAACAATAATGTAAGGCATTTAAACGATAAACCGCTGTGTAAGTGTATTGAATGCGAATGTTTAGTATGCAAAGCTAAAGAGGAAAATTTTTTAAGTGAACCAACAACACTATTACAACACACAGTTAGACATTTAAGTAAGTCTAGTACGTTGCCTGTGCCAATTATGAATGCCTGTAAATGTTTACCTTGTGAATGTGAGATTTGTACTAGAAAAAGTAGGGACGATAGTGCCACGATTGAGAGTAAATGCAAATGTGATATTTGCGATTGCTTGAATTGTGATAATGCTGCGTTTCGACGCTCTCGTGCGACTACTAAAAAAATGGCGAAACCGATAATAAACATAGGTGTAAATAATAATTGTGCTTGTCATCCTTGTGAATGTGACAACTGTGATACATTGTTAAGTTGTACTTGTCACTGCAGCCTGAAATTTTGTTCTGGGATCAATAGTAATGGAGGCAGGGCGACTCGTCGTCTAAGAAAAGTAAAGCTCGTATCGCCATGTACATCAGAGTCAGATTTAAATACCCAAAATATCCACAGTAAAACTGTTCCTATAACTTCATCAATGAGTATAAAATCATCTATAAAAAATATACACCAACTAAACCTTCCCACATGCCGTTCTGTTGCACGAAACTCTTATGTGCCACAAATTCATTCAGTAAATAATGAAACAGATCATAATTTGAAATTAAACATTAATAGTAAGTATAATGATATTAATTATATTGGTTTGGAAAGGGATATTTTATTGAACTTAAATGATCCTGCTCTAGAAACTAAGTGGTGTTCGTCTATTAAAGAAGAGCCGATTTTTAGTCAGCATAACGACTTCAATATAATGAACATCAGAACTCATAGAACAGCCGAAAGTAATCAAAATATACAAAGTGAAGTAAAAAGTTTAAATTATATCCATCAATCGCCTATTCAAATGTATTCTCGTAATTCCGATGATTCCGTATCGATGTTTGGGACAGGTCCTGATGAAACCACTTATCGTGGTGCTTTTTCTCAGGATGTAAAGAGTAATTGTACAGTACTTGCATTTACCCCGCTTAACGACTTTAAAATGTCTCATTCAAAAAATGGCATGGAACCTAGTTCATGTGTCGAAAATAAACAAGTTGATTCTTTTGAAAAAATTGGAAATACAGAAACATATCAAGCAGTTTTAGATGCAGGTAATTCTTTTCACAAATATTTTGGACGATCAAACTACGATAGGAATGTTGGCTGTAATGTGAACAATACTGCTCATAATGTACTAACTTTTAAAACAAATAAATACAATGATTCAGTCTGTACTTCTATGAAAAATAATAATACAATTTTTTTGAGTCATTCAGAACTAACAGTAAGTTACGAAAATGCAACTAAAGTTTTGAAGGAAGCAAAAGCTTTTTCATCAAAATTAGTAAAAATGTTGGACAGCTTTGAAACGGCTAATAGAGAGTTTGAAAGTGATTCGCTGAAATTTAAGAATCTACATAATTCTCTTTTGGATATCAATAAAAATCACAATATATCTTCGAGAGTTACTTTTTTAAATATACAAGAGAATCATTATGAACCTGATGATACTAAGAAAAATATTGAGAAAGATGAAAACGAAGCTGAAAAAGAATACGAGCATTCTGTGGATGACCAACCAACCATCCAAAACACAAAATCGTTAATTTTGGATATGAAAAACCTAAATATAGCATTTTCCAAGTCAGATAACTTAAATGTGACAGAAAATGAATTGTCTGTTAAAAAAGAAGTACGTTCCATTCACAAATTGGAAAATACGACTTCCAGGAAATCAACGAAAATGTTACTTAAAAATAGTACAACATCGCCATTTCATATTCCCACTTCTATAGATATTGGAAAAAAAAGATCCAGCCAAATTCGATTTGATGGAGAACCAACAAATCAAAACTCTTTAAATGAAAAAGCACTACACCTTAAAAACTTAATTATATCGAAGGAACAAAATCAAGCGATATTTTCACTGACCAAAAAAATGGCTTCTGCTGTTCATAACAATGCTACAGTTGATGACGCTGTAACTAGTGAAACACAGAAAGATTACGACGATTATTCTGAGGTTTTTATCATTCATGGCAATTATTAAAATAGTTAACCTAATGACGATTTATATAATTGAATTATCTTTTCCTAGCATGGCGTTAAAGAATCGTGGGATATATTGCGAAAAAACTTAGATTTAGGAGATTTTCTAGCAGAACGAAAAACAAGAATAACTGGACCCCCGGCATTGGAATTAGATATAAAAGAAACAATTGGAGCTATAAAATTACAGGCACGAAATCAGGATAAGTTATCGAAACCGGGTCCTCGAGTTAATGAAGCTATGGTAAGTTTAATTTGTTGTCTATTCGTGAGCCGTTTTTGACCTATGTTAATATAATATGATGTTCATAGCGTTTTCGTTTGGAAAATGGGTTGAACGTAGAGGGGATTTTGCATAACTATACAAATATCATTTCATAAGTCCTGTATATTCTCTATAATCATAAACAACATTGCCTCGTTGGTCGTGTTAGTTGCAAGTGCGACTGTCGAACGGGAGGTCCTGAGTTCGATTCCCGGGTAGGGCACTACTAAATTTTCTAATTTACGAATTAATAATTTTCTAATTTAGATTTCCTAGTAGTGGTTCGGAGTCTGGATATGTGCCCGGTATATGGCAATAGGCTCACCACCTATTCCATTATGGGACGTAAAAGTAACTGGT
>DWFO01004753.1:0-11096 GCA_018246595.1 Mimoniades nurscia nurscia
TCCCACATTTTACCGGTTAAATGTTGATGTCGATTGATGTGTAAACTAGTTTTCAATATGATTCGATACAGTTCATACCCAAAGAGGTGGACAGAGGAGTATAGGACACTCCCACATTTTACCGGTTAAATGTTGATGTCGATTGATGTGTAAACTAGTTTTCAATATGATTCGATACAGTTCATAACCTTCAGATGTTATTAAACTGTATGTATATTTTATGCCCCGGGATAGTAAAATTTAAAAAAAGACTCAATTGCATTGTATTTGTATACTAATAGCTCATGTTCATTGGATGGGCTTTGTGAATTTCTTTGAAATAGTTATTTTAATTTATTTGTTGAGATTTTTTTGACAATTCAAATGATATTTTTTTGATCTGCTCACTCAATGCTTCCTAAAAACAGATAATATTTACGTCTCAATTATGTGTAGAACCTTCTTTTTTTATTTATATTCGGTCTGTAAATTTTACCTTATGGCGGCTTGACATAATTACCTGTTTAACTACAAAATTGCGCTGTTAAATAATAGCTACCGATTAGTTTTTTTACGAAAAAAACTTGCTATACAAAAATTTAAAATACGTATGAAGTTAAATAATATAAATAAGTTCGTAAAAATTAAAATAGATTCGTATATATCGTATATCCTATTTCGTGGCTACAGTTTGTAATTTTTTATTGCTAACAAAGACAGAAGAAACATGTCAGAATATTCCCTTAATGGCAATAGACTGAATGGATCAGACCCTTTTTGGTTATTGATGACATAAATCAGATTTTATGGGAATGGTTCAGAGTTATGTAAATTATTATCTGTTCTATGTTGCTTTTATATTTAAAATTACTTAGTCTATATTATTTATTATACTATATAGTACGTATTATAGCCAATATATTACTTTCCCAAGCCTGGAACATTATGATAGTACTTTAATATTTGAAATATAAATAACGCTGGTTTGCAATAAAAAATGTTGTTATTTAGTTAGCCATATTCTTTTGCTAACATGAAATAGTTGACCCTGAATGCTCTAAACACTAAGTGACGTAAACGTAACATTACGCCTGTAACCCCCGAAGAGGTAGGCAGAGGAATGTAGAACACTCCCACGTTTCACCAGTTACTTTTAAGTCCTACGATGGAATAGGTGATAAGCCTATTGCCTTATACCGGGCACTTATCCAGACTCCGAGCCACTACTAGAAAATCTAAATTAGAAAATTTTAGTAGTGCCCGAACCGGGAATCGAATGTAATGTAAATTTCATAATTAAGTATCGTTCAAAATACGTTAAGGAATGGCGTTAAATATTTCTGAATCACCTACGCGTATTCAGTTCCACTTGACCGACTCGTGACACAAGTGATTTAAATTAAATCTTTCTAAACAAGTCAAGGGGTGCTTAAGACGGGAATTAAAATGCGTTCACCACTCATTTGTGTCAAGAGTTGATAAATTAATCTTCAAACCAATAAAGCATTCTACGGAATAAGGGAAACTAGCAAAAGATACCTTAACCTTACTTAACGATGAAAAAAACATTGTGGGAATTGAAAATGGGTGATTATATTTATAATGATACATTTTTAATGACAATTATGGGCAAGACTAGATCAAGCTCAAACAGCGAGAAAGGCTTAAAAATTCCTGTTTTTATAACATACATAATTATACAATGAAACCACCTCAATTTGCACCATTGAAAGTAGAAAAAGGTATAGATTTTAGTCTTTCGCAGCCAGATTAAACGAGATCAGATGCAGGGTGTGCCCTGTATCTCTCATAACTAACTCTCCGTATATCTACAGTCCGTTATGTATTGAGAATTTTTTTAACAACAAAAACAAATTCAATAGAAAAATTAAATGTTCTTATGAATCACTTGCGACACATGTTTTATATATTTTTCGTAGGCTAATTTTATGATATACTTGATTCAATAAGCTCCTGTAAACAATTCAAATAAGAGATAATTTTACCATACGAAATAGTAAAAGTCCTGATAGGGCTGCCACACCACGTCAACAGGACTTGGATGACATTTCTAGTCAATGACTATACATTACACTACATGCTGTGGGGTCTGTGTAAGAAACTTGAAAATCATGTCTTCTGCGAGATTCTTTCCATTTCTTTTTAGAGAAAACTAACACTAACGGCGACGCGCCTCGTGTCCAAATTTCCATTGTACACATTGCGGGGGCAACCGCCCATTGAAAGGTCCTGGGTTCAAACCAAACCCGGGTAGGACAGTATTAGATTTTTTCTAATTCAGATTTACTAGTAGTGGCTCTGAGTCTGGATATGTGCCCAGTGTATGGCAATAGGCTCAAAAACCTATTCCATAGTGGGACGTAAACGTAACTGATTAAAACGTGGCTTTTTTTAGTTACAGTTAGGTTACTAAGAGCATACTTAATGCCTAATGCCATTCTTTACCATATTCTCTCCCATATTTTGGGGCGCATCCATTAATTACGAGAGGCATTCAAGAAGGGGAGGGGGTCGAGTTGAATCTCATCTAATCTCACTTCAGAGAGAGTATATGATTTCGGCAAATATCACGTAATATTTCTTTCACTCGCTACAATTAATAGGCAGACTTTTTTTTGTCTATTCTCCTATGTATGACTTTTTCTACACAACTGATCAGACCAAACAATCAAGCGTGTACGCAATCACAAATATTTAGGTATGTACATAGCTGACTGAAAGGGATACCCATTTTAAAATTAACGTATGCATTAAGATCGTCATAGTGCTTTTAATAGTATGAGGAATGTTTCTATACAGCCTAGAATTGAGTTGCTAATCTTTGTTTATAAGAGGCCTACTATGTTTAATAGCGAACCTCCGAACTACATGTCATAGATGGACGATCTATGACATGTAGTTCGGAGGTTCGCTATGTAGATATAATCTAATAATAAATAACATGTACATTACCTTGTGGTACAGGTCGGTCTGCTGTCGAATCTTGTACTCCAGCTCGTGAAGCTGCGCCTGGACCCACGAGTAACGTGCGGCTATTCTCGCGCGACTCTTCTGCCACGTCCACAGAGCGCGTTTTTCACTGTAGACAACGATATTCGATTGTTATATCAATAGGTAATAGATACAAGCCATCAGAAGGAAACATACGGTCAGAATTATTTGGCACTGTATAACAAACCATACTGAAAATAAGAACAAGCATAAAAATGAAGAGTTTTGAATATCTATATGTATGTAGTTGTATAAATAAAGCAATTTTAACAATTTCAACTTTATTGATTATGGTTAATTATTATTGCACTTGAAATATTAAAAAAACGTAAACGTAACTTCACGCCTGTAATCCCCGAAGAGGTAGGCAGAGGAATGCAGAACACTCCAACGTTTCACCGGTTAAAATTAAATATTAGGGTTTTAAATAAATACTACAAGTTTCAGATGTCATATTATTTCAAAGTATGAAGGTAATAAGTAACAAGGATTATCTATTGCTGAAGAGCTAATTATGAGCGCTAAGATACGAACAAATACATACATACAACACATTAAAAAATTAATACAATTTTTTTTTATTGAGAGCCTTAATCTAAAAATGTCACATGTCGACCTCCAAAAACGGAAAAACCTCATACAATCTTTCAACCCCTTTTGTGTGGTACATTGTTGTATATTTTTGGAAACATTCTCAGAGATCATTTATTACTGCAATGCCACTTATCATACCATGTATGACTATATTAATTTACAATTTATTTTTATCAATTTTGATTGTATGGAAAGGACTTCATTTGGTGATAGTGTAGAATTTTTTGTCACTTTGCTTAACTTTTTAATTCAATATTTATACATATATACTGTTTTTTATGAACAATATCTCATAATAGCCAGGTATTTGAGTGTATGAAGTTTCTAGACTTAAAGCAGTTAGCCCAAAGTCATATCCATATAAATAACTGAATAAACAAGTCATTACAAAAACAACATTTGTATGATTTTAACAAATAAACAGTGCAAAAAACAATTACCATACTGCATGTAGTCCTATGGTAATATAGTATAAAACAATTTGTGAGAATTGCAGCAGAAACAATGATATCCTCATTCATGTGGTCTATAAGTTTTGTGTAGAATAAATTAGAGATAAATTGACAGTAACTGATAAGGACACTGACCAGTTTTCGCTCCTTAAAATTTCCTTTCCGGTTTCATATTTATATGATTCTGTTCAATCATTTCAGATCTAGTGTTTATATATAGTTACATAATCTTTTATTTCAATTGAGTTCCTTACATTTACAAATGCAAACAGACAAATTTTTTATTATATTTTGGTATTACCAATGACTGTATCTACAGTATTTATAATGTCATGATGTTGCATGATGCAATCACCAGTCATACATAGGAGACATGGCGACAAATTTTTCATATATTTTGTCTATTTACCTATAAAGAAATAAATAAAATACAACATACATTGTATATTAAGGATAATTAATAGATAGTTTCTTTCAATTCATAAATTTCAGGAGTCATCTAAAGTTATGTAGTCAATGGTGGCGGCACAAATGTAACTATTAAAATGTGGGAGTGGTATTATTATTGGGCCATTACAGGAATGTTCCTGTATATCTTATAAGTAAGTGTTTATTTGAAATCAGACTGTTATTTTATTTATTATGTATTGCGCCTACTTGCTTTGAAAATGTACAAACATCCAGTAAAAACTGTGAGAAAAAGAAGAATTGTACAACAGTGGAAAGTATATTACAATTTTAAATACTAATCCTTTAAAAATTAATCTCTTGAAAAATTACAGTTACCTCTACATGTAAATGCATTAAGAGAGAGATATGCAGATGTATGTTCTTCCCAGCCATAGAATAATCACTTAAGCACACCACTTAAATGTTTGTTATGAATTGAAAACAAATCCTCAGGTCAGCAATCAGGTTTACTAAGCACTGAACCAACAGGGCAATCATTGATAAATAATTTATTTACATCAAATACAATAGATAACCAACAATGTTTCTATTTGATAAGCAATTTGTTTATGACAAATCCAAAACAGATAAATGACAATATTTATATTTGATAACCAACTTGTTTATGACAAATTCAATACACGAATATAGCAATGGAACATGTGCCGACATCACACCTGTGATTCCCGAAGAGATAGTCAAAGGAGTGCAGTACATTCCCACATTTCACCTGTTGCACTTACATCCCATTATGCAGTTAGGCTGTAATACTAAGGCCATAAACTGGGCACAAATCCAAAAATACATTTAATAATTTAATTATAATTCAAGTATTATAAATTATCAGAATTATTGTGGTTTATTCTTACATTTTTATTCTCATAATTTTCCATTTAAATAATTTTTAACCGACTTCAAAACGAAGGAGGTTCTCAATTCAGCTGGTATATTTTTTATTTTTTTTTATACTAATATAGAATGGTATAGAATTGCTATAGCATGAATATCACTCTTTTTCAAACAAAGAATAAATAAACAGTCAATAAATAAACAAAGAATAAAAATACAGAGTAAATAAATAGTAAGATGTGAACTAAAACTAAATACTATTGTTATAAATTATAATACCATTTTGTAATGTTGTAAGACATTACAATTATCTGAAATATGATGTCTCTCAAAAACTCTATTCATACATTCAAACATCTGGCATTTTATAATTTACCCTAAATATTACACAATGGCTACAGATAACTGGTATATTATAATGAGTGAAGCACGAATAGACTATATTTAAATTTGTCATACACTATCATTAATCTAAAACTAATCTATGTTTCGTACAGTTAAATATTGTTGACCTACATTCCAAACTTGTTCCAGAGGCATATTGAGTGCTTTGGAAATGGTTCAAAATGCATATATGAAAAATACATTAAATAATACTGATCATAATATAACTAACTAGTGGTTGAGCGTGGTTATTGCATGACAAAGATTTAAGTTAGAGATTCTCAACAATTTGTTGCAAGAATATCATTATTACAATGATGTACTTGGTGATGGGGGCCTTTGCAAGTTTGTGCACTGACTTCATCCATCTAGTGTATTATGTTTATTAGATTGCAATTTTTACAACAAACAGTTTGTATGTTTATACACAATTAAGACAGCCTATTATTTAGATGATGTTAAACACACATGCAAATTGTTCAAATTCTTATCTATTATGATTGTAAGCAAATAGTAATTGGAAAAGTTTCACAGACATTTCTAGTTAACACTGAGCTAATTGTGAAAGATCAAGGCAGTCTTACAAAAAATGTTAAAATAAGTTCCCAGCAAGGATGTGACAAAGGAGCAAATGTAATGTGGTGTCCAATTTGGATGAACTTTTAAGTAATCATGGGTGTACCTTGTGTTTAGCCTGTGGTCTGAAATGCACTTGATGGTGTCTACCTATATCAATGAATACAGTAATATATGTAATTCACAAATTCCTAAGCAAATGAGAGCTAAAGAAAATTTGTTTCTAGTGGTCAATGTATCCTTACATTAAGTGAGTACAATGCACTTACAGAAAGTGGTCAAATTAATGGGGACACACATGTTTCTTTGTCTTTTGAACTTCAGAGTTATTGTTTGTATTGTATTTATAATGTATATGTATGTATATGAAACAATGTATATTTGGGAAACTAAAACAATAAGTAAATAATAAAAATATATTAATTTTAAAAAAGAATGTTCATGGGACAAAAACTTCACCTCTATTTTAATATTTAATAATGCCACCTCTCATTAATTGAAACTCTCGTCATAGAATGGCATCACAACCCAAAACTCAAAAGAAAATGCAAAAACCTGCATAGAAAGTATGCCTTGATGAGTAGCATGTCTAAATGCTGCAAAAGGTGGTATTACTAAATATTAAAATATAGTTTTTGTTCCATGAACAATCTTTTTTTAAATTAAATGAATATTTTTTACAAACACACTGTTCCATATAAAAATACCTTGTAAATATAAGAATGAATGTAATATAGAAAGAACCTTGAGTCCAAAATACAAAAGAATCCCTAATAATTTGGCCTTTTACTGTATATTCCAGGATCAATGTATAGGAGTTGTTCAACTAAAATTGCAAAAATAAATTTGTTATTTTTAATTAACAAATGTAGATAGGGAAGTGAAATATTAATGGTAATATCAGGAATGCCACAATAAGCATTTTTGCCTGTCAGGGCCTAGTATTTTATAGCTGCAAGCTGCCAGATACATTTGTTCATCATTTAAGGTATTTCAGCATAGAACAATCAGTGTAGTGAAATATAAGTGATATATTTTCTAAATGGTATAGCCAAAACAAACAACTTACATTGGCATATGTTGTTGATGTGGATTATTGTATGTCACTCCTTCATCATCACTCTCAGCTCCTGAAGAAGAGGCTGTGGCATCAGAGTCCACACCACGCCTCACCACCGACAAGTGGAAGCGCAGTGCATTAGCTTTGTCCTCCAACTCATTGAGGGTTCCAGAAGGTATGCCAAGTGATGCGGACTTGGAAGCATCACCTTTAGAGGTCCCTGCATGATAATATCTTGGCCCAGTCACAGAACGGGCTGCTGCACTAGCTTGAAGGGCTGCAGTTGTCTCTATCTTTTTAACTAAGGCCTTCAAACCCATTGGTCTACCACCACCATCTTTTCTAGCACCTCTAGTAGTCTTCTCAAAAGTTTGGGCTACCTCCTCTGATACACGCTTGCCAATGGCTCTGGCCTGAAGAACTCTAACTCTTTTGAGCAGAAATAAAATTCTTTTTTCCATATGTGACTGTACCTGTTTAATCTTATCCTCCTCAGTTTCTTCTTCAGAATTCTCAGGCTCTGCCAAATCAACAAATCCAGTGAGGCGAAACATAGACTCAGTGTCCCCTGTTGATAAGCCTTCAGCTGTCTCAAAAGTTTTAATAACTTGCGCTATATCAACGTTTCCTAGGTCGGAGAGAATTTGTTCCATCTCCTGGGAGTCCTTGGCAAGATTGGGAGGGTTCTGCAGATTCATGTCATCCTCCTCCATGAGTGTATTATTGTGGACGGACGCAAGCGCCCGTCTACGATGAGAAGGCTTGTCGGTGTCTGGGAGCCCGTCGCAGGTGTGGGCGTCTCGCTGCGCGTTGTGCGCCGGGGCCATGACACGAGCGCTGCCCGCCGCGGACGCCGGCGTCGGCGGCGTCAGGGCGGATTCCCGACTTCCAACATAGCGATCTTATGTAACTCACTTGAAAGCGATCACCACACTGTCACACCACTACACTGCACTAAAACACTCTGCCAGCTCATCCTCCGCACGTCAGTCTCCCGCCGGTTCCGCAACACACTGAGACAGATCGAAAGCGTTTCGGCGCGCTTCTGAAAAACAACGATTAACCCCGATTACGAGCCGGTCTTTGTATGTTTGGGCGTAACGTTTATACCGCAAATTGATACACGAGTGTTACACCCTAAACACTTATTTTATTCATCCATAGAATTCGAAATTTGACCCACGTGATAACGAAAGCAGTACGCCAGCGAACGCAGTTGCTTGTTTCTGTCGATATGAAACAGGAAATGATACAATTATATACTTTTGTTAGAAGCGTATATTGCGATGCGCCTTAGTTAGCACTAAACATTGACACAGCACTAGTCGGGAATATAATGACAGAAATGATATTTCAATAATAATGGCGGATTACGGCCTAAAAACACTATTCAACTGTATAAGCACTCAATTCTAGTGACGAAACATAGCATTATACCGCACCAAACGTTACAAGAATCGAGTGACTTGTGAATGT
This sequence comes from Mimoniades nurscia nurscia, assembly GCA_018246595.1. Lineage (NCBI taxonomy): Eukaryota > Metazoa > Arthropoda > Insecta > Lepidoptera > Hesperiidae > Mimoniades > Mimoniades nurscia. The sequence continues at coordinate 8,833 of DWFO01004753.1, forward strand.
TAAAAGGAGATAGCTATAGTCGTCCCTGAATTGGTACTTGCGCGGTAAAGTCAGGATAAAAAAAGCAACCCGTTATATTTCATAGCATAAATATTGGATGATTTATCATGAATTTAATCGTTTTAGAAAAAAAGATTCACCTTTATGTATATATTAGTTTAAAAATTCGCAACATTATCAAAAACGGAAAATAAAAAAGCTCAAATGATACCATTATATCTCGCCACCACGCTATTTCTAACAATAGAATATTTGTATACGAAATCGTTATGAAATATGTAACTAAAATACTCAAATTAGGATGACGTAACTGTTAGAATAACTTCCAGATTTTTTTATCGAGTTTGAAATATAAGACATAAGAAAAACTTTTAAATTGACATTAAAAGTAATAAATATACAACACTTCCGGTACATTTACAAATACTATTATAAACTTAGGAAAGTCCTCGGTTTTTTATTATCTGGCCGTTAATATTCTAAAATATACATATATTTATGTTTTCAATAATATCTTATTGTAATAACATTTACTTAAAACAATTATTTACTAACAATGAAGAATAGCAACAACCATCTTCGTAAATGCACTTCATACGTTCCTTTTCACGCAGTATATGTACATACTTCTGATTTAAGGTGGCATATATTTTTTCGGAGAACATACTTTGTAATGTGTTTGTTATATTATTTAGTTGTAATAATTTATTTTTCATTACTAACTAGTTTAATAGCATTAAAAGTAACAATCATTTATACACAAGGACCATAAGTATAGGCAATACGACTACAAGTATAGGCATTGCATTTCCTGTTAAATTTAGATATTTTATCCTAATACAAACACTGGGAATAGTTACTTTTAATATTACTGGTGGGTTAAAATATTTTAAACCTTTAAATTAATCATAACTTTAGGTTTAGTAGAAACAGAATATACATATAAATAGTATTCTGCTCAATATTCAACTATTTTTTTCTAACTCCTTCGGCCACAGCACATACTGATTGGAAAGTAGTTTTGCTAAATTGCAATAAATTTTTGATACCATGTACGTTTATATTTCGATGATATGATCAGTTAACTATTGTACAATTTTAAATAGATGCAATATTGTAATATGTTTAATTGTAACAATGATATATTTCACACTGACAATTAACTAAATATTTTATGTGGTTTACTGATGAAAACTTCAGTGTTGTAAAGAATTACTTAAAGAACCAAGTAAAGCTCGAGCAGATTCATGTATATGAGGTCAATATAGAAACAGTAGACCAAAATAAAGAATGAATTAATCATTCGCTGTTCAGACTACAAATAAAATAAATATATACAATTAACATGATGATATAATTTAGGATTGATTTAGTTCCTTATTAAGCAGATTATTTTCAAGTAACAAAATCAAATCTTACCTTGTGAACAACTGAATTTGATTGTTTCATTATTTTCTTGACAATAGCTGGTAATGCAAGTCAATCCACAGCTAGGCATTTGAAGGGGCATTTTCACCTACAATAGATGTTTAAAAGAAGTTATATAATGTATTTTTAAACAAGTAAAAACAGTTATTAAAGTATCCTACCCAGAAGCAGCTTGACAGGTAAATGACACAAAAGTTGTGTTTAAAACATTGACACAAATGTCACAGTACAAAAAAACTGTATAATTAACTACCAATATATATATTTATGTAATATATATTTGAGATAAAAAATATTACTATAGCAGGTTAACAAAATCATTGACAGTTTTTACTTTAAATTCTATTAAAGTAGTAAGGTCCAGCCATGATGTATGGAAACAACATCAGGAACATAATTTGTCAGTTATAAAGTTCAAAGAATGGTTTACATAGTTTTAATATTGAAAATTTAAAGCTATAAAAAATGTAAAATACATTGAGAATGTTGAATGGATTGACTCATGTGTTCTTCATACAAATTAATATATTTGTTGTCTTCGGATATTAAGTTTTATACAAAATATTGTACAATATTAAAAGGTGTAAGGACGATGATCATTTACTAAATCTTATGTGCAACAAAGTCATCTAAAATTAATGGGTTGTTTACCAGCATCTGGATGTATTACAATATTGTTCTTAAGGCTAAATAATGTGTGAGTGAATTGACCTAATACTTAAATGTGAAATGTATGTAGAGAATTCGACCACAAGATTATCTATTTATATATATGAATTAAGATGAATTGACCGCAATATTTCATTGTATCAATTACCTGATTATATTAATGCACT